>CAUYQG010119183.1:0-44847 GCA_963574415.1 Tarsius wallacei | reverse complement strand
TCCTTTGCTGCCTGCGTGAGCAGTGAGGAGATCGTGCGGCTGCTCATTGAGCATGGAGCGGATATCCGGGCCCAGGACTCCCTGGGTAACAGCTGGGTTGGGGAGGGAAGCTGAGATGCTGCAGGGGGGTAAGGGGATGGTCTGGGACAACCCTTAGGCTAATCCCAGGGTGGAGCTGAGGACTTCAGACCAGTGGCCACATGATACCCTGTGTCCTCCCCAGGAAACACCGTGTTGCACATCCTCACCCTCCAGCCCAACAAAACCTTCGCCTGCCAGATGTACAACCTGCTGCTGTCCTACGATGGATGCAGGGACCACCTGCAGCCCCTAGACCTCGTGCCCAATCACCAGGGTCTCACCCCCTTCAAGCTGGCTGGAGTGGAGGGCAACACTGTGGTGAGGGACGCGCCCCAGCCCTGAGGAGTCTTTCTAATACCCCTCATCATATCCTGCTGGCGCTGACAGGAAATAGTTTCAAAGAAAAGATCTTTCCAAAAACCTTTTTCCCCAAACTCCCCAAAGAGGTGGTGGACCCTTACTTTCTATGCTATCACTGTAATCTTCAGTCTCAGGTTCCCTGACTCAGAAGGATTTGAGAACTTCACCTTAGAATATGTGCTATGGTAACTCAATGCTCTGTTTTCTTTGCCTTTTTCTTCTTTCAGAGCTTTACGGGGTTGTGGGAAGGAAAGATGACCCCAAAAAGGGAGAGTCATGTAAGAAGAAATTTCCCCTGCTATGTCCATCCCGAGGGGTGGGCAACTATCCTCATGCAGTTGTGGTGTTTCCCTAGACCAGCTTCTCACACATTAACCCTCTGACTCACCCCTGTGGTCACTCAGATGTTCCAACACCTGATGCAAAAGCGGAAGCACATCCAGTGGACATATGGACCGCTGACCTCCATTCTCTATGACCTCACAGAGATCGACTCCTGGGGAGAAGAGCTGTCCTTTCTAGAGCTCGTGGTCTCCTCCAATAAACGGGAGGTATGAATGTCAAGGAGGATCAGGGGCTGTCATGTGAGGGAACTTAGAGTCCATGCAGAACCTGTCCACTTGCTCAGATCTGGGGCACCAGACATTTCCAGCCTTATAGATGGAGATAAGAACAATTTTCTGGGACCTGTGGGTAAAAGTCCAGTACACACTCTTCTCCTGAGTCCACTCCTCTCTACTTAGTTCTAGTCTCTTCTGTTGATCTTTCTCAATCTAACATGTCAAGTGAGGAACTTTCTAAATAAGATATGTTTCCTACCATTCATCTATTAACTGACTCAGCATATTAAGCATCTGTCATATCTCAGACACTGAACAAGAAACTGAGAATATGAAAATAAATAAAACAGTTCTTGTCTGTCAACTTCTCAATTTTCAGTCCCTGTCTCTATAATTGCAATAAAGTAATCCACATATAATAGGGTGTGTACTGCACATGGGGCAGCAGAATTGAGGAAGGGTCAACTCGGTTCAAGAGTGGGAGTCAGCAGAAAGATGAGGAGAAAGGGCGCTTTTTAGAGAGAGAGAGAGAGCAACATAAAGATCATTCAACAGTGCTGAATTGAGTGACATGAAGGAAAGGAAAACTTGTTGAGGACAAAATACTTCTGGCTTTCAGAACCCTCCTCAACAGATATAGTTTCTGTTGCTTGTCTGCCACATGACAATTTCTTAGGAACACTTGTAGAGCCATAAAACATGAATGGTTCTTAATACTAATAAACAGAAAAAAAAAAGTTGAGTGACCAGTTTGTATGATTTTCCTCAGTGACTATTCCTGGAAACAGATAGGCTTTGAGCAGGATTTCTTAGGAATTAAAACCTTATTCTCTCTGTGTGGATTTTGCCACCATGTATCCTTGGTCTTCTACCTCAGCTAGTTTGCAATATGTTCCTAAAGGTTTTATGCTTGTCTTGGGTTAGCTACTTTTCTCTTCCCTAAAACTTTCTTTTACATCCTCACTACCTCTAACCTTAGTCACATTGGAAGACCCAGACTCCTACCTTACTACAAAAAAACAGACTCTATGACTGGGGGTCCTTCAACTTCCTCCCCTGAACTGCCAAGCATGTCTGGAAACTGCCCACTGTCTCTCTTCTTCCCTCCAGCTGCAGTGGAAAAGATATTCTTTCAGTTCATGGTTAATCCTTTCACTGGGCTTTGAATCTATCTGCCTCCTTCTAGTTTCTCAGGTGCCTCCTCCCATCCAGCACCTCCTCATGTGTATCTTTAACCTCTCACTGTTTGCTTATATCAGAGCACCATCCCACCATGCCACATTCTATTACTTGTAACCTCTATTGCTTTCCTCTAGCCCAACAATACATCTGGAGCAAATCTGACTACCTCCCTGCTTGAATTCACAATTGCTTTACATTACATTTAGAAAAAAAATATTAAACTTCCCGCCTTGGCATTCACAATGCATGATGATTTAACCATTATCTATTTCATGCATCATAACTTCTGCCAACCACTCCCAGTAGATCCTCCCATATCCCAAACCACACCTCATCTGCAAATGGGCAAATGTTTCTTATATGCTCCTGATCTGGTAATTATTGCTACTTTATGGTATGATCTTTTCTAACTCTCTCTTTACTCAAACTACTATACATTCTTTAAATCCTCAGTGGTGCTATGGTGCCTTGTGCTGACTGCTGGAATTATTTATCTGTAGCACTAGCACAAGGCCTGGCATATACCAGAAATTTACTACTTGTCTGTCAAACAAATGACTGATTAACTGAATGAATATTGATAATGATGGTTGCTGCCCTGCTCCTTCTGGGACCCAGTGGGAAACCCATCACTCCTCACGATGTTGGTCACTCCAAGCTACGTTCTCCTTCATGGTAGGCTCGTCAGATCCTAGAGCAGACCCCAGTGAAGGAGCTGGTGAGCTTCAAGTGGAACAAATATGGGCGGCCATACTTCTGTATCCTGGGTGCCTTGTACCTGCTCTACATGATATGCTTCACAATGTGCTGCGTGTATCGCCCCCTTAAGTTCCGTGGTAGCAACCGCACAAATTCTCGAGATAACACCATCCTCCAACAGAAACTACTCCAGGTAATTCTTCTCAGAAGGACATGAAAGAGAATAGTAGTGCGGGTTGAGGGTGCTGGAGACCAGAGTGATGCTATCTAGGAAAGACACCACGGACTGGGTTCCAGTAGCTCTGGGTTCCTAAACACCTGGATAGAAATTGGGATAATGGGGTCAGAGAGGGACTTAATGAGTAAAAGAGTATTTGTCCAAGACGCTGTGGATTTTTGTTACTCAAACTTTGAGACAGAACTTGGTATTAGTAGCCCTGTACATTTGTGAAATTCCTTGTAATTTACAAAGAGGGCCAGCCTTTTGTAGTGAGATGTTCAAGGGAAGCCTTGCTGTTTGAAAAGAGAGAAATCATGCTCCAAGCTTATTTCTGAGTTCATTTCTGGGGTGTTAGGGCAACATAAACAGCCCTTCTCATGTATCTTCTTCTGTGTACTGTCAATATGAGGCCATTGGAAATATGTGTCAGCTGCCAGATCACCTGTCAGATACTCTGCAGAAAGATGCCTGGGTTGAATAGCAGGTTGAAGTAAATAGTCTCTGAGGTCCCATTTGTTATTGTAGGCTTACCATTCTGTGGTGTCCTTCAGAGACCTGGGGTGTTGAGGAGGACTGGTGAGAGGTATGGAGTAAATCTACTGTTGAGGAGAGTAAACCTCCCTTTCGGTGCAACAGATTAAGTAGACTCTAATGAGCACTTCTGAACATACATATTTTACAAATGTAGCTACATTTGGGAGGTTGACTCTTCATGGATTACTAAAAATGTTTGTCCTGGTGAGCTAAAAACAGCCAGAAGGGGATGTAGGCATGTGGGCAAAAAGCAAAAGATAGGGGAAGAAGAATTTTTCAAGGCAAGCGAGAGCTGGATGACTGGAGACTTATCTCTGTGCGGGATCGATGGGTATAGCCCAGCCTGGATGAGGTAGGTCAAAAAGAGAACATATACTTTCTGTAGTCAAGAACCCGAGTTGGGTTGGACCAAAGGCAGTGGTGTGCACAGAGAAAGAACAGGGCAAAGGGCTTCAATGAACCCTGTGCTAGATAAAGACACTCCATGTCTCCTGTTTCTATCATTGCTTTTCAATATATAAACAATGTGCTAGTGATCCTGAGCCATTGCTTCTCACAAAGTAGGTTTTGCTGAGTGGGGAAGACAAGTCTGAGTGTGTTAGGGGTAGTCACAGGCTGTTCAGGGGAGGTTGTGCTCCATGCATCTCAGTCTGGACATGAAAAATGTCCCTGGTGTAGAGACTGCATAAGAGGAATAAGGGCATTAGGTGACAGTCAAGAGGTTTGGGAGGTGACTAGAAATGAAGGAAATGTAAAAACATGAACCAGTTGGGGTGACTGGACTCTTCTAATGCTCCTGGCCCTATTTCCTCCGATGTGTTGATGTGTTTGTCCCAACCCTCCTTTGTCTCAAAGTTACTTGGGGACTTTCTGCATTTAGAACATAGATAGTGTCCTGCGGTAAGAACTGGGTGATACTGAGCAATGGACTATCAAAAGCTCTCCTTCCTGGGTATCTCTTTCTTTCTGGGACAGGACTAATTATGTACAAACATGTTTCTTTGGCCCAGATGGTCTAAATTATATTTAAAAGATCCCCTCCCTTTGCTTCAGGACCAGGAGAAGCATAATTACAGCCAAGTATCCCCATCCATCCTTCTTTTTTCCCTCTTCTTCCTTCCTTTTTTTCCTTTTAACATTCTTACTCTTTTGCCTTCTACTTAGGTAAAAGTTACTTTGGCCCAGATTGAAGATTTTGGGCTTTCAAATATTCTTTTCTTAGTGGAAAGAGGATGGGTAAGAGGGTTAAGAATGCTGCTGTAAGGAGTCCCTGTTCTCTGGTGTTGTAGTGTGAGCTCTGGTCCTGAGTTTACAGAATGCCTGTGTTCCTTTTACTCAGTTGGAAGTCAATTTCGATTACATCAGGGCTCCCAAACATATCACCATGATCTGAAAGATTCTGTTTTCACAGTGCCCCGTATTTGTTAAATAATAGGCAATTATCTTTTTTTCCCTACTTTTTATTACTCGAAAGTCTTAGAAAAATGAAAATGTACAAATACAGTGTTTTGACTTGACAAATGCTATTGTTGACGTGTCAGCTAACCTGTGAAGCTTTTTCTTGGATGAATGCTTCAATATCCAATTGTATTAATAAGTATGGAAGCACAGGGCTCTCAACCACTGCAGGACTTCCTCTATGGATCTCTTGGGATCCATGGAAATTGTTTGGCTCCATGCTTCCTAAAAATCCCTCCGAGTTTAGCACTGGAATTTTATGTGAACAGCCCAGTAGTACCACCTCAGGACAGTTGAAAGGAAAATGAGAAAGAGAGAGAAAGAGAAAAAAAAATGCTCTTATGAGGTTGTGCAAACTACACAAAAGCTGACATATATAAAGATGGAGTAAGTTTATCTCTCTGCAATTTGGGGGCTATCTTAATGATTCTAAGATGCCTTATTGTTCAGCCGTAAAAGTTCTGTTTTTCCAGGGTTTCCCAAGAACTCTATTAATTAGAGTTAACATCCCATCTCCATTCATTTCTACTTGGGTTAGGCAGAGCAGCATGCACTATGGTGCTATTCTCTAAGATTTCCAGGTAAGTAAAAAGTTCAAAGGCTGGGAGTCAAGCAGCTTGGGTTTTAGTCCTAACTATTAAATTAAATAGCTGTTGGACCTTGGGCAAATCCTACTTTCTGCTAGATTTGTGACTTTTAACCAAAACGGCACATTAGAAATCTGGGAAGCTAGCAAAAGGACTGGTTCCTTGGCTACATCCCAGACCGAATAAATTAGAATGTCTGAAGCTGAGGCCTTGGCCTTGGTATGTGTTTTAAGAAACCCTTTGAATGATTCTAATGTTCATCCAGGGTGAAGAACTTTTGGTTTACAATTTTAGTACTGTTCATTTCCACGTCTTAGGCCTCACTGGCCGTTTAGGTTCCTGGTGCTTTGTTCAGTAGAAGGGTACTAATATTCCATCAACACATCTCCTTTTGGTCTTTTTAAAAATACTCCTTCAAGTTTTCCTTTGCCCTTTTTCTTTCCCAGAAATGTTTCATTGATTCATTCATCAAACAAATAATTTTGGGGAATCTTGTATAGACTAAACAACGGTTCTAGGTATTGGAAATTCAACAACCATGGTCTGAGCAAAACATATGTGATTTCTGCCTTTTTGGAGTTTACAGACTGGTTTATATTAGTTAAATAATCTTATGAGTAGAAATTTCATTATAACCTGTTATTGTTATCATCAATGTTATTTTTTTTTCTATGTAAGAAAAACAAACAGACCAGAGTGCTAGGATAATTTATAATAGGGCCTGGTCCCTCTGGGATGCCAGAGAAGGCTTCTGAGGAAGGTAACTGAGCTGATATCTGGGTTCTAGTTCAAGGTGAAAAGAGAATTCTAGTCAGAGAGAATGCATATTAAAAAGTCCTGAGACAAAAAAGAATCTCATCAATGTCTAGGAACTGAAAGAAGACTTGCTCTAGAGCAGAGGAAGCTGGGGTGGGTGCCAACAGGTAAGGTTGTCCAGGTAGGTACTTCCCAAATCATGCAGATCCTTGTGGGCATGTTGAGAATTTTACTCTTTATACTCAAGAAAATGGGAAGTCAGAAGGATTTTAAACAGGAAAAGCTTGACCAAATTTTTCTTTTAAAAAATAAAACTCTGCTTACGGGATAAAAAACAGATGTGGGGTGGGTTAGGGAGGATGTGGGGAAATCAGTCAAGAAGTTATTACAGTTTAGCAAGCAAGATGAGATGATGGTAGATTGGCCTAGGAATGCAGTGGAAAGATGGAGGGAAGGAATTGGCACCAGGAGACTTATTGAAGATAAAATCATCCCTACTGTGTTTCTATCTTTTAAAAATTATATTCTGGCCAAGTACAGTGGTTCACACCTGTAATTCCAGCACCTTGGGAGGTTAAGGTGGGATGATCTCTTGAGTCCAGGAGTTCAAGAACAACCTGAGCAACATAGCAAAACCTGTTCTCTACAAAAAATACAAAAAAAAAAAATTAACCAGCTGTGTTGGTGCATGCCTGTAGTCACAGCTACTTGGGAGATGGAGGCAAGAGGATGACTTGAGCCCAAAAATTCAAGGTTGCAGTGAGCTACAATAGCACCTCTGCACTCCAGCCTGGGCTTCATAGCAAGACTCCATCTCTACAAAAATAATATTTTCTACCTGCCACAGTCAGTGGGATCAATTTGTCTACATATTATCATTCCCCATGAGTTCTGAATAAGCCAAAGCACTACAGATATTTGAAAAAGAAATTGATCTCCAACTCTACACAACATGGGTACTAAGCAACTCACTGTGGAAAAAGCATCGCACATTAGAAACAGAAAAAGAGATGTGGAGAAGCAGGCAGCCCAGTAGGTAAAAATAACATCCACTAAGTGCCTAATGTGTACACTTTATATGCATTTATCAGTGCTTTTAAGATCTTGTTAAAATGTGGATTCTAGCTGGGTGCAGTGGCCGAAGACTGTAATCCCAGTACTTTGGGAGGCTGAGGTGGGAGGTCACTTGATGCCAGAAGCTCAAGACCAGCCTGGGAAATAGCAAGATTCTCTCTCTCTCTCTCTCTCTCTTTCTAGTTAGATAGATAGATAGATAGATAGATAGATAGATAGATAGATAGATAGATAGACAGATAGGTAATTTTAATGTAGATTCTGATAGAATGTCTGGGGCAGGACACAACACTGCATTTCTAACAAGCTGCCAGATAGAACTGATGTTGTGTTTCCGTGGACCACATTTTGGATGGCAAAATGTTATTATATTATTCAATCCTCATAGATATCCTAGCAAGTAAATACAATCATCATTACTTTAAAGATGGTGACCCTGAAGCCAAGAGAGGTAGACTGCTTCACCAAAGACCCTTGGCTGGGCAAGGGCAGCTCTGGGATTGGGGTACAGGTCTGCCTCCCTTCAGAATCTTCACCTTTAACTATCAAGCAAAGCCATTTCTCCCCTCAGAGTGATGTGCTGGATCTCAGTCTTTTCTCTTAACTAGCCAGGGCTCTCCACACTCACCTTTACCTGGTCACACAATCTTTTTCTGTCAAGACGAGGTGCACTGGAGTGTGAGCAGAGAGGATCAGATATGGTACTCCTACCTCTCAGCTACTGAGCTACTCTCTATTTTCCAGTATTGATCACTGCACTATTTTTTTATGTGGCTAACTTACTGGCATATAGGGCAAGTCACAGCTCTGTGGGATTGGGTAAGGACTTCTCTGAAGAGGGTGAATTTCCCCAAGTCAATTCTTCCAAGAAGACACAGGGACTAGAACAAGAAGGAAACACTTGAAAGGTGGACTCACTTACATGGGAACCAAGAGATCGCCCTCTCTTTTTGGCCTGGCTGTACATCTCCAAAATACCTACAGATATTTTTTTTTTCTTTTTTCTTTTTTTGAGTTGGAGTCTCACTCTGTCACCCAGACTGGAGTGGCAGGGACATGCTCCTGGCCACCGCAGCCTCGACCTGCTGGGCTCCAGCAGTCCTTCCGCCTTAGCCTTTCAGGTAGCCGGAACTTCAGGTGCGCGCTACCACGCCCGGCCAATTTTTTTTTTTTTTTTTTTTTTTTATTGTAGAGACCAGGTCTTGCCAATTTGCCCAGTTGGGTCTCGAACCCGTGGGCTCAGACAATCCACTCGCCTCGACCTCCCAAAGTCCTGGGATTACAGGGTGAACCACCAAGCCCAGTCAGAGCTTTTTAATAAAATGCTGGATCCCTGATTCAAACTAACCCAGGGTTGGTCTGGATCTGTGTGTTCTGACAAAGACTTCCCAGTTGATTCTGATGGGCAGCCCTGGTTAGGAACTAACTCATGCCCAGTTTAGAGATTCAGAGTAATTCTTCATTAAGAACCAGCAGGGCTGCTTCTGAAAACTTCATTTTTCTGCAAATCTGGGATTGTGACCACTGGTTCTGGTGCCCTTTCACTTCTTATCAGGGTTGCTCATGCTCCCTACCCTTCCTATGTGGTGCATCCCCAACCCTTATGACCCAGAATTGCCACAGGCTCTGCTGTGCCTGCTCCCTCCCGCTGGCATTTTCTTCAAGGACTTAAACTCAGCCAGCTGGGACGTGAGGGCTATCTCATTAGTCTGATTCTCAGTGAAGTATAAATGGCTAGCCTATGAAGGGGATTTGGTTGTTGACAACTCCTGAAATCCCAAACCATGTAGTACCAAAAGAAATGCCAGACATTGCTGTAAGATATTTATTTATTTATTTAGTCAGAGTCTCACTCTGTTGTCCGGGCTGGAGTGCAGTGGCACACTCATGGCCACCACAGCCTCAACTTGCTGGACTCAGGTGGTCCTTCTGCCTCAGCCTTCCAAGAAGCAGCTGGAACCACAGGCATGTGCCACCATGCCTGGCTAATTTTTTTGATTTATTGCAGAGATGAGGTCTTGCCAAGTTGCCCAGACTAGTCTTGAACCCCTGGACTCAGGCAATCCTCTCAACTCCGCCTCCCAAAGTGCTAGGATTACAGGTGTGAGCCACTGCACCCAGCTGATTTTTTTTTTTTTTTTAAATGGGCTGGAGTATTTTTTCAGTGCGTCATAACCGAGACCTGCTTAGGTGACCTTGAGCTAGAAATTTGGCAATTTCAGAAAAGCTTGGTTAGTTGTCATCCTTTTCGCCTTTTGCCTCCAGATGGGTATCCCCACTCCCACTTCCTGATTCTTCCTTTACCTCCCTTCTGCAACTCTCAGGTAACACTCAGCTCACGCCTGCGGTTTCCCTCCTCCTTTTCCTCCTTCCTTCTTTCTTTTCTTACTAACTGAACACCTAACACATTGTGCATTGTGGATAAAAGGTAGGAGTGAGGTGTCCTTGCCCTTAGGGAGCTCTAAGACTCCTGGTGAGACATGGGGTACCCAGATACTTCCAGTGTGCTGAGAGACGGCTGTCAACACAGCAACACCACATGCTCACAGGAGAGACACCTGACCTGGGCCAGAGGGGCAGGAAAGGAGACAAAAGAGGAGTGCTGGCCCGACCTGAGCGTTGAGGTGTAAAGGTGAGCCAGGCCAACGTGTGAAGGAAGACATACTAAGGAAAGGGCACAGCCTGCACGAAGGCCTGACTTCACCCAGAACCCCAGTAGTTTAATGTGCCTGGAGCTTACAGAGTGTGAGGACTCAAGGCAGGGGCTATAGCAGCAAGGGTTTTGTACTTCCCATTTGGCAATCTGGTTTAATTTTTTCTTATTCTTATCTCACTATGAGCTTTTCTAATTTAAAAAAAAAAAATACCTGCCCATGATTTAAAAGTCAAATGACAGATCTAACAAAAAGCAACAGTGTCCTGGATAGCCCCTCCTCCTCACCCATGTCTTGTTCCCTCAGGACAGCCAGTTTTTACTTTGTTTAGCTCTTCATTCCTGCTGTCACCCACACACCCATGAAATCATATGCTTCTACCTCTATTTGTTAATCAAATTTAGACATCATCTAGGGAATTTGTACTACGATAAAGATTATAGAGCACCCTCTACAGACCTGAGTGTTGCATTTCTATTCTGAAGGCATTGGGCAGGTAGGACAGGTGTCAAATAAGGAAGCCATGGGATCACATTTGCATTTTAGAAAAACCAATCCAGAAGCATTGTGGAGGATGGGAGGAAACAGAGGGGACATATATGAAGAGTCAACTAGATGGTAGATGTCATGTGTCTTCATGAAGACTGTGGCTCTGCAAACCAAGGGAAAAGGGAGCCTGTCAGAGAGAACTGGGAGACTGAATGAGCAGACCTGGGGAACGAGTTCCTCAAGAGTGCACTTGGTCAAACATAACCTGGATCTTGATCCCAGAACCTTTCATAAGGACCTCAAACCTACAGAGCTGTGAATCAGCATCTCAATCTAGACAGAAAGTATTGAATGTAATTCCCAAAGAACAAAGTTCTAAAACTTCAAAGGAAAATCCATTACCAGTTTGGGCTTAATCCTAGGGATGCAAAGGTGGTTAACTAAAGAAAAGTCTTTATTATTATTTCAATTCAATACCCCTTTCCATTTCCAAAACACAAATCTTTCTTAACATTGCAAAGAGTATCTATTCTAAACCAAGAGCCAACATTACATATCAATGTGAAACAATGGCGTTCTCCTTAAAATGAAAAGAAAAACAATGTTTTGAAAGTCCAATATTATCTTACTTTTATTGAAACTTTCAAACACGTACATTATTTTTTGTTTTCTAGAGAGAGCAGTTAAAAAAAAAGAAAGAAAAAGAAAACAAGACCCTACACAAGAGTCTGTGTTCTGGTCTTGAAGAACAGCAAGGAAGGGGGCTCTCAGGAGACTGGCCCTCAGCAGCCTGGTTGAAGGGAAAGGAACCTGGGGACAGAGCAGTAGACACAGCTACTCTAGGACAGTCTCATCCCAGGTGGAGCTGAGGCAAAAGCTTGGGGTTTCTGGACACCTTGATTACTCACTGGTAAATTTGTGCAAGGAAACGCCTACTTGTAAAGTTATCTGCTAAATAAGCAAAGAGGAACTGGTGAGAGGAAGTTCCAGCAGAAGAGTTTGATGATCAAAACTTCCCTCTACACTAGCCATTTTCATCTCTAGAGACTAGCTGGGGCAACTCCCTCACTGGCCTCTACAGGCGCTCTAATCTTCACAGCTCTCCTGGCCAGTTTGTATGCAATTCCTTTCCTTCTTAAGCCACGAAAAGGTGGGTAGCATTTTTCCAGACATACTCAATACAAAAATACGAAATACAAAAATTTTAAAAGAATTTAGAAATGCTAGGCCAGGAGTGGTGGCTCATGCCTGTAATTCCAGCACTTTGGGAGGCCAAGGAAAGAGGATTGCTTGAGCCCAGTGCCAGACCAGCCTGTGCAACACAGTGAGACCTGGTTTCTACAAAATATTTTTTAACATGACAGGGCATGCTGGCACATGCCTGTAGTCCCAGCTACTCCAGAGGCTGAGGCAAAGGATGGCCTGAGCCCAGGAGGCCAAGGTTGGGGTGAGCTGTGATCATTCCACTGCACTCCAGCCTGGATGACAGAGTGAGACCCCAACATAAATGAATGAATGAATGAATAAACACATAAATAAATAGTTGTACAGACATATATATGGCATGGATGCCGTTATCTTATTTATATATTTAATATTATTTTGCTTCTAAAGTAATACAATTATTTATCTTCCTACTCACTTACCTGACTCTGAATAGGAGTTGGCATGTTTTACAATAAAAGACAGACACTACAGGAACATTAAGATAAAGAAAAAGAACAGGACCCATGAACTGAATTCCAGGAGAGAGGAGAGGGAATTCAAAGATAGTTGCTACAGCTTAGGACAAAAAACAAACAAACAACAACAAAAACTCTGAAATTCCTTGGAAGCAAGAAAAAAGGGAAATTTTCCATTATATGAAAATAAAATTCACTAGTTTCCCAGTCCCAAGAGAAATAAATGTCAGAAAAATTTACAGAACATACAATATTTTAAACCAAAAAGATGTTGACTGATGTCTGGTCACATTTTGTTAGACCACAGAATTCTCCAGGCACATAGACAAAAGCTCCTTTCTGGGTCTCTTTTGGTCCCATAAGATTTACCTGAAATATTTCCACTGTTTGTTGGTAAGTTCGTAAAGGCCATAGTCTTGGTTTCTCCTCTGCTGACTCCAACTAGCAGCCACGGGGGTGCCTTTTTTACATCATAGATCACCTCTTACCACACAGGATCGTGTTAAATTGAAAAGCTCTGCCTCCCACTGGACAGGTGAGTGTGCCTCTGCAGTAGCCTGTGGAGGGATGCTTACAGACTCCAGTTTATTTTCAGAGCAGGGGCAATTGCTGCTCCTAGCTCAAATCATCAGCTTTCCCACTGTCCCCAGGGACTCTTAACTCTTGGGTACGCTGTCTGGAGAAGTGATCTTGGAAAACAGAGTTCTCCAAAGCCTAAAGGCTGCTTGAATGTGTTACAATTATTTGTACAACTTCCCGTGGGAATTGTCTGCATATAAACACAGTTTTCTGGAAGGAAGGTACATAGTTTTTATCCTATTTTCAGGTGAGCTCATAACTTCACAAAAAGCTACAGACCATTAATGTACAATTCCATTACTACATCGGTGTAATGTTGCAGAAGTTTCACTGTGAATAACATGCATCGAAGTAGGATGGTCTCCATTCCATCTTGATCCTGGGACTATACCCTCTACACCTACCACTCAGGACAGACAGAGACCCTTCCTCAGAACTATAATCTATACAGTGTCTCTAGCCCCTTTTCTATATTGCCAAATCATAATGAAGCCACAGTGAACAGAAATTTATCTATAGTGATTTACAGTTTATAAAGTCCATCCAAATACATCACGAATGTGATCACAATAACTCAGAGAGGGAAGTACTATAGTCTTCATTTTACAGACAAGAAGCCCCAAGTTCAAAGATTTTCCATGACTGGCTCAAGGTCTCACCAAAGGTATTAGGTTTTGGGCCCATTGCTGGAACCTGAATTCTGTGGAATGTTTATAGTATATTCTACCCAGTGAAAGCCACAGTGAAATTGGAAAACATCTGGACTTTCTGCATAGCTGAAACCATCCCAAGCCACTAATACCTCTTCCTGTTGGCTCAGCCATCTTCATTTGGTGCTCTGAAATGTGTTCTCAGCTGCTCAGTTCACGTATCATAAATTACTGCTTACAATGTATATAGAAAATGTGACTTTGCTAGCTGGTGGCTCAAGTCATTAGCACATGTGGCATATATTAAACCTTGGATACGTAGACTTATGTCCTGGCAACAAAGTTAGCCATATGGCACGTGCAATAGGGTGAGGTGATGTTGGTAAGAAAAGGAGCTTTTTTCTTTTTTAACAATTTTGGATAGGCCTTGGCAGCTTTAGACCACTTGTCCAAAAGGATTTGACTCTCCACCCATCAGAAAGCACTTCTGACTCTGAATTTCCCCCACAGGAGGCCTACGTAACTCATCAGGATATCATCCGGTTGGTGGGGGAGCTGGTGAGCATCCTAGGGGCTGTGATCATCCTATTCCTAGAGGTGAGATGCAGGTGGGATTCTGGCCAAGGTTATCAGCCTGAGGTCTCAGACTCAACTGCAGTTGACATTGTCTTTTTGTTTTACTGGCCTCTCCCCAGATCCCCGACATCTTCAGGGTCGGTCCCTCTCGCTATTTTGGACAGACAATCCTCGGAGGTCCATTTCATGTCATCATGTGAGTGTTCCTTCATTCTAGTCCCCTGGCCAGAGTTGTTCTAGGTATCTAGTTTACTCTCTGGGATCTGGACCTCGAGGTCCCTCTCACTCCAGGGATTTCTCTCCAGTGGGCTTGTATGTGTGACTGTATGTGTGCTTTAGGTCTTAAGACTAAGCCTGAGTGTGTGGGTAGCATCTAAGTCACCATTGTGCTGTACAGATCTAAAATATTTCCATCCTGCCTCTCATTCTCCCTTTTCTGCCTTCCCCCAGCATCACTTATGCCTTCATGGTACTGGTGACCATGGTGATGAGACTCACCAACACCAACGGGGAGGTGGTGCCCATGTCCTTCGCCCTGGTACTAGGCTGGTGCAGTGTCATGTATTTTGCCCGAGGATTCCAGATGCTGGGCCCTTTCACCATCATGATCCAAAAGGTCAGTGCTTTTCAAAGCTTCCTCTGTCTCATCTCTAGACAGGGGGGATGGGAGGGCAGATACCAGAGAAACCAGAGTGGAGCTGGCAAAACTATGGAGGCCTCCTAACGTATGAGGCAGTGTAGAAGGAATCACCTCACCCTTCCTTCCCTTCTCTGTTTCTGTAGATGATTTTCGGAGACCTAATGCGTTTCTGCTGGCTAATGGCTGTGGTCATCCTGGGATTTGCCTCAGGTAAGACACTTTCCCTTCTTTGCTAGATCTTCAGATCTAGTTTTCCAGAACATTCTCTCACTCCTGCTCTCAGTTTTCACTTGCGCTCCATTTTGCTTTCTTTTCTTTTCTTTTTTCTATTGGAAAGTGAGTCTGAAAGCATACCAGCATTCATAGATCTGGGCCACTCAGGCTGGCCTAGAAGGTAGACCCATGTGTTCAGGACCAATAACTTTGACATTGACTAACTGCCCTGCAAGATCTTTAAAGGAGAGACAGAGAAAGACCTTTGGAGAAAGCAGGACATTAAACATGAAAGACTGGCCAGTCATGGACCTGATAAAACTGTGTAGACAAACAGAGACGGTGCAATGCTAGACTCTCCTATGTTTACAGTTCAGAAGAAAAAACATAAAGCCCTCAATAAAATGTGGTCATTTAAAGTTGAAAGAAAATCATTTTTAAAAATGGGATGCAGAAAATTGCTTGGAGAATTTGAAGAATGACAAAGGAAACAAAAAAAAGAAGATTGTAAAGAAGGACTGGGAGAACAGAGACACGCAGGGACTCAACCAGTGGGAGGGGGCCAGGGAACAAAAGAAAGAAATAGCAACACAGCAAGAAAATGCAGGCAGAAAGGAGGAGGGGTGGCAGGGAGAGTGGGAAAGAGTTCTGTGGGATGGGTGGAAAAAGAGCAGAAGGCCAGCAACTCTAATTTAGTTCTCAATGTCTGCAACTGATTGTCCATTAAACAGGGGAGATACTAGCTGAGCTTTGGAGGCTCTCCCAACTCTCAAAAGCCATGACTCAGTGCCGAAGACTGTATTACTGTCCTTGGGAATTTCTTGTTAAATGGGGGTTCCCACAAAACAGTAGACAGAAAAAAACACACCAAGGTAGGTCTGAAATGCAGAAAGGTAAAACAATGGCAGTCATGGAGTAGTCCACCCCCTGAGCCCTCACGTACCCTTCCCTCCACTCCTTAGCCACCTGCGTCTATACCTACACAGATCACAAAATGAGGTAATGGTAACAGTGGGTTTTCTGTAGATGTCCTCTACCCGGAATCCCCTAAATAATGACTTCTTGGACATTGCATTTGCTTTTCTCTCTCTTTTTTTTTAAGATTGGAAAATAGTTTATTTAGAAGTAAATTAGAGAGAAAGTAAGAGAGAAAAGATTCACCTCCCCAAGGTAGGGGAGGAGGCCAAAGTTAAGAAAACATGGTGGGCACAGCTCAAGGAGCACATGGCCAGACCACAGCTTAGCAGAGCAATGGCCTGCTTTTTTCTGAAATAAGAGAAATAGGGTCTTCGATAAAAGAAATACTTCCTATTTCTGCTCTTGGGATCACCTTGTTTGTGTCTCAGTTCCCCATAGAGTGGAGCTTTTTAAAGAGTCTAGTGCTATCATAAGGTTTCAGGTGCTCACTACCATCCAGAAGGCTCTATGCTGAGCGGGGATCACTCTCCTATGATGGTCCAGGTTCATTAAGGGAATCTCAGAGTGATGGATGGTTATTTAGAAACTATCAAGATGAAAAAGGGGCTTTTCTTTTAACCTTTTCATATTCTCTGCTCTTTAAATTGTTGGAGATTCCATGCATTCTTGTAATAACTTGCCTTTTAACGATTTGGCTTTCTAAAATGTAAAACCAGTTAGGTGACTTATTATACACACGCACACACACACTCCATTTTTTGTTTTTTGTTTTTTGGTTAAGTGGCTGAATATTGCCATTACCATTACCCAGAGTTATAAAATTATTAATAGGATATCTTAGTCAATTCTAGGTAACTACACTTATGGGTGTGTAATTGTATATGCATGTGTGTATGCAACTATATATATCAGAGGTAGAATAAATGTTAACCAGGCTCATGCTAACTGTAATAACTCCATTTTCCCATGTCCATGTCCTCTTCCTGGGTGGAGCAGCATTCTACATCATTTTCCAGACAGAGGACCCAACCAACCTAGGAGAGTTCTATGACTATCCCATGGCACTGTTCAGCACCTTTGAGCTTTTCCTCACCATCATTGATGCACCCGCCAATTACGATGTGAACTTGCCCTTCATGTTTAGCATTGTCAACTTTGCTTTCGCCATCATCGCGACACTGCTGATGCTCAACCTGTTCATCGCCATGATGGGTGACACACACTGGAGGGTGGCCCAGGAGCGGGACGAACTCTGGAGGGCCCAGGTGAGTTTATTAGTGTTAGCCTCACTAAATGAGAAGACATGGAGAGAAAAATCCAAGCAGGATATGCCACATTGGACCATTCTTAAAAGAGTCACAGAACAACCCAGTGGGACTGCCACCTCAACAGAGGTTTATCTAAACCAGAGACACATGAGGATTGATGGAGGGGACAGAAGGAGGATAAAATGAAGGATAGAAACAAGAGGTGAGGCTGTTGATCACAGGTGAAAAGAAGATCCAGAAGTCATCCTTGAGTCCAGTGGGAACTAGAAGCTGTCTTGTTCTTGTGTACTCTAGTTTTTCATTGTGACCTTATCTTCTATTTGCTTCTATAAATTCTTGTTTCTCTGTGATCTTTTATTTGTATCATCATAGACTAATAAAATATTAGGATTGGAAATGACCCTTAATGGTACTCAAGTCAACCCTCTACTCAAAATCATAATCACTTATTGTCAGAGGGTCATTTGGTATCTCCTTTAATGCTGATTAGATGCTTATTATCTTGTAGATTTGGGTAGGGGCTGGAAGGAGGGGAGTTTTTCCTTATTTTAAAAGTTTTTTATTATTATAAACATCCATGCTGCACTGATTTGAAACCTATCTCTCTATAATTCTGTTTTGGCCCCAGTCTTTTTCTCTCATATAACAGAAGACATTCTTCCATACAATCACCATTTAAATGTTTGAATATGACTGGGTGTGGTGGCTCATGCCTGTAATCCCAGCACTTTGGGAGGCTAAGGTGAGAGGATTGCCTGAGCCTACAGGTTCAAGACCAGCCGGGACAACATGGTGAGACCTCATCTCTACAATAAATCAAAAAATTAGCTGGGCGTGATGGCACATGCCTGTAGTTCCAGCTACTGAAAAGATGAAGTGGAAGGATCGCCTGAACCCTCAATCGCAGGTCGATGAGCATACCCCTGCACACCATCTTGGGTGACAGAGTAGGACTCCAACTCAAAAAAATGTTTGAATGTGGCCATCATTTAACACAACAGATACCACCTGTGTCTCATAGAGCTCACAGTTTAGTTGAAAGAAGATATTAAGCAAGTAACTTCACAGAAAGCTATAAAATTACAGCAGTAAAATTGCCATAGAGAAGTACAGAGTGCTAAGAAGAGGTTGCAATAGAGGAATTTGACTGGAAAATTAGAAAATGCTTTCCTGAGGGAGTAACATTTCAGATGAGACCCTACAGATGAGTAAGAACAAGGGATTAAGAGGAATGAGGGAAAAAAAATGGAGGTCAAGTTTTGTGTCAATGAAAACACTTGGCTACAAGAACAGGAAACCAAACTCAAACAGACTTTTTGTTTTGTAAACAGAAGGAGGAGAATGTGTTGGTCCTCATATGAGGAGAGTTTAGAGAATTAAACTAGTTTTAGGGATGTCTGGCCAGAACGCAGGTCCCTCTCTTATTCATTACATCAGTTTCTATGTTCTGTCCTTTTTTTGCCCTGACTCTCATCTAAGGCATGCTCTACCACCGTGTTTGTGAGACAGCTTCTAGAAGTTCCAAACTTCTAAAGGTACGAGAATATGCACTGCATTGTACAGTTCCAAGGACCATTTTCGTGATGTATTCTGTGAGGCATCTGGTGCTGTGGAATACTGCAGGCTTTAAAAGAATGTCTTTCCCCAGCAAATTCATTTTATGTTCCATTTGCATCTTGGGCATATTTTTTAATTTAAGGTAAGACCAAGGACTGGATAGTGGTGGTGGTGGTAGTGGTGGTGGTGATGAGGTTTGGGGGAGAATAGACTAATTAAGCAGAACTGTTTCAAGTCCAGTCTACTCTCATCGATGGATTAAGAATGTTGAAGGAGAAATTCCCTAAATGAAAAATGGGTTCTGTTACCAGAGGAAGAAGGGGGCTACATGATGTCCTAACATTCTTTTCAAGGCAAAGACAAAAGTGGTCCAAGGAAATAGAACAGAATGATTAGACATCTTGAGACAGAAGAGAACTGGGTATAACTGAGAGAGGTGTGGAACAATGAAAAATACAGGGAGTAGAAAAACCCAAGGTGAAGAACTTGCTGTTTTAAGGATGGCCACTCCTTCACTTTTTAAGGCTTCTTGGTCCCAACCTATTCTGCTTGCACCCTTTTGTTCATGCCCTAATAGATCATGTTTTTTTGAAACTAGAATGGTCTCCAATGAGTTGAAGCAATGCAGTACAAAGAGGGGTCAATATCTTTCTTTACTTTGGACATAATACTATTCAGAACACCTAAAATTGAGTTAGGTCTTTGGTAAATGTATACCTGGCCCTTATTAAGTTTATGACCAACTAGAACCCCTGCAACTTTGTTTCATGATTCACTTAGCGAAGCTTCTTAAATGTAAATGTGGGACATTAGATTTGATTTTCTTAAATTTTATGTTATTGGTTTTAGACCAGCATTCCAGTCTGGTGAGATCATTTTATATTGCTTCTGTCACCTCACATATAAAGTATTCCTCCCAGCTTTGTGTCACAGGCATATTTGATAAACTTGTCTTCTATGTTTCATCTAAGTAATTAATGAGGACTGAGCAAAGGACAGAATATGTGACAGATGTGCTACTAGAAATTGCCCTGCCAACTTTGCAGTCATTAATCAACTCGCTTCCTTTTTAAGATATGGATATACGGTGGGAACCAAAGAGAGGCCCAGACTTTACCTATACAATGTCCACTTTTATACCTAATCTTGAATTGTACCCCGTATCTTTAAAATAAAATATAATAGATAAATAATATAAAAATAAAATTATATCTTAAAAAATATGGATGTTTAATTTGCTGAAAGTTTCTTGAACAGTAGCAACATCATTCCATCCCTACAATCAGAGATTCTACTGAATCATTTTATTTAAAAACAATTGGTCTATGGCTTTCCTATGAGAAAGGAAATGAGATTAGTTTGAAATGACTCATTCCCCAGGAATCTAAATAATAATGTAGAAGTCACTATTCTATTCAAAATGCTCTATAGTAAGTCCTTTCTCCTTTTTTGATGAGTAAAGCAGGTAGCATGGTGCCTGGTTCATACTAGGGCGTGAATAAAAGGCTGTCCTCAACACCGATCTCAAGTGTCCTCATCTTACAGATTGTTTTGGGTTCCTTTGTTAGTGACCTCAGTGTCTCTCTGAATCTAGTGACTCTTTCTGAGTTCTTCCTCTACATCTCACATCCTTTCAGGTTGTGGCCACCACAGTGATGCTGGAGAGGAAGATGCCTCGCTGCCTGTGGCCTCGCTCTGGGATCTGCGGGCGTGAGTATGGCCTGGGGGACCGCTGGTTCCTGAGGTGAGTGACAGTGTGTATGTGTGAAACTCCAGATGTGTAGGAGCCCATGGTAGAGAGGGTAGAGAGGGTGAGGTAGAGAGGAGACTTCCCGAGACTGGGTTACACCTGTCTTGGTGAGGGAGCTGCAGCTGAGTAAAGGGGTAACAAGAAAGCTGACACGGTTGAGGATGCTGGGCTGTGGGTACCTCAGGGAAGCCATGTGTGTGAGCATGAGCTACCCAACTTGCTTTTTCCTATGGGACCCTCATTTCCAATATACTGTTGGCTTGGCTCTAACTTCCTCCTTCATACTCTACCCTCATCTGCTGGCCTGGTTCTTTTCTCTCCTCATATTTGCTTCCTTGATTGCATCTCATTATCTTTGTGATACATGTATCTATTAATTGGTTTTGTTTTCTCTTTCACATTCCCACATATTAGCAACACACACACACACACCCTTCAAACTCTGATGGCTCGGCTTCTTTCATTTCTATCCCAGATTAACCTCTACTCCAATCTCCTTCTCTTCATTTGATCCTAGATGCTCTTTTTGCATCAACTCTGGTCCTTCTTTCCCCTTTCCTCTTCACCCTATTTTCTAAATGTTCATCTCTGTGTCTCCCCCTTGCCCGCCACACCCCACCTCAACTCTGTCCTTTTCCCTTTTTCCTCATCAGGGTTGAGAACCATCGCGATCAAAATCCTTCGCGAGTGCTTCGCTACGTGGAAGCATTCAAGAGCTCAGACAAAGAGGATGGACAAGAGAATCTTTCTGAGAAACAGCCCTCTGTGACTGGGAGTGGGATTCTAGCTAGAGCATCTCTGGCCCTCCCAAACCCCTCCCTGTCCCGGACCACATCCCAGAGCAGCAGCAGTCACTGGGGCTGGGAGATTCTTCGTCAAAACACCCGGGGACACTTGAATCTTGGACTGGATCTTGGTGAAGGGGATGGAGAAGAGGTTTACCATTTCTAATTAGCAACTCTGATACTCTTGACCTGACTCCAGGTGGGTCTGGGAACAGGGAAAGAGAGACACCTGCCTAAGCAAATGTCTAACTTCCATGCCTGTTAATTATGGGAGCATGTGAACAGAACAATTCCTAAAGGGCCATGTCTCACCCTTCACATCAGCATTTCTGGCAATGGGCAATGGACATCTATTGTCCCATATATTTTCTGGGTTCTTGAAGGTCCCATATCTTGGAAAAAAGAGCCATCTTTCTGAGCAAAGTTGAACTTGGTCATTACAGACATGAGGTAGGGATGCTACGTGAATGTCTGGACCATTTCTTTCCTGCCTCATGTAGGCCCTAGAAGGCAGTAAGCTGTGAGGCCTGCCTGGCTCTCCAGGGCATCAAGTGGGAAGAGCCAGGCATGGCATAGAGATTGTGGCACTTCCTTTTTCTTTAACCTCCTGCAAGACTCTATACCCACCCAGCAACCACACTCCAGCTGCAAAAGGAAAGTTTTTAAAAAAATTTTATTCTTGTTTTCTTTAATTTTTTTATTGTGGTACAACATACATCATATAAAATGTACCATTTTAACTACTTTTAGTTGTACAATTCAGTAACATTAAGTACATTCACATTGTTATGCAACCATTGCTATTATTCATTTATGTAAATTTTTCATCACCCCAAACTGAAACTCTGACTTCCTCACTATTTCCTCCTCTCTTCCCGTTAGTCAATATTCGATTTTCTGTCTATGAGTTTGATTACTCTAGGTATCTTATATAAGTGGAATTCTGCAATAATAGCCCCAAATATGCCACATTTTGCTTATTTATTAATCCATTGATGGACATTTGGGTATTTTTCCCCATCTTTTGGCTATTGTGACGAGTGCTGCTATAAACATGGGTGTACGAATATCTTTCAAGTCCCTACTTTTAATTATTTTGAATATCTACCTAGAAATGGAATTGCCAGGTCATATATCATTTCTTTAACTTTTTAAAAAACTGCCATACTGTTTATCATAGCAGGCTTCACCATTTTATGTTCCTTTCTAATGAGTGCGAAGTGGTCTCTCACTGTAGTTTTGATTTGCCTTTCCCTGAAGGCTAATGATACCGAGCACCTCTTCAAGCACTTATTTATTGGACAATTGTATATCATATTTGGAGAAATGTCTATTCAAGTTCATTGTCCAGTTTTGAATTGGGTTGTTTTGTATTGTTTGGTTGAATTGTCTTATCCTTACTTTTTGAGACTCAGAGTCTGAAGTGTTTGCACCTTACTTGCATCCTGGTGTGTTTTTAAGTATGTATGATAAATTATGATTTTCTACATTTGAATAGCCCAATCATTTATTCTCTAGGACACTCCCAGCTCTATCCCTCAAGAAGCTCCCAGCAGCCAATCATCAGTGTGCCTAGAAGCAACAGACCCCCTGCTTGGGCTCCAGAAACAGCCACGCCCATGTGCCACTCCTATCTCCCTTTGCTCCAAGCTGAGTTGTGAAAGGAACAGAAACAATAGAGGGTCACTCCTCTCCAGGGAAATTGGGGACCAGGTGTCCATAGAACCCATTGGAGGGGCTCATGTACCCCCTCCCTTGTGTCTGGAAAGACATCCTTCTTCTCATCCCAGCCCCTATCATCGCCCTCACCAGAAAAACCATGACAAGCTTTCAGAGGACTGTGGTCTGTAATAGCAAAGAAGTGGGCTTTGTGAAATCACACACAGGTTCAGATACACCCACAGCAAGGAGTCACATAGCATGCATACACAGTGCTCAGTCACCAGAATTCTTCTTTATTGTCTTTCACAGTGGAAGTACTTACACTTTAGACAAAGCGCAGCTCCCATCTATGTTCCGGATCCATTCCTCTCTCTTTTCAGATACCTGTGTCCATCATTGTCTTCTTTGACTCCTCTCTTGCACATTTTCAGCCTCTCCTTCTCCATTAATTCCTGTCAGCAAATAAGCATGCTCTGTTCTTTTCCATTTTCAAAGAATTTGCAAATTTCCTCTCTCAACCCCACCTCTCCTTACAGCTACTACTCTTATCTTTTTTACTCCCTGTTCAGGGACAAACTTCTTTTTTTTTTTTTTTTTTTTTGAGTTGGAGTATCACTCTGTTGCCCAGACTGGAATGCAGTGGCCGCTCCCAGCCACCACAGCCTCGACCTGCTGGGCTCTGGCGATCCTTCCGCCTCAGCCTTCTGAGTAGCTGGAATTACAGGCACATGCTACCACGCCCAGCTGATTTTTTGATTTATTGTAGAGATAAGGTCTCGCCAAATTGCCCAGATGGGTCTCGAACCCGCGGGCTCAGGCAATCCACTCACCTCAGCCTCCCAAAGCGCGGGATTACAGGCTGAGCCACCGAGCCCGGCTGGGACAAACTTCTTAAGAGGAAACCCTGTTGTCTACTGGCCTCCCACTGATTCCTCAACCCATTTTAATTTAACCTCTTCTTAGCACTACTGATACCATTTGTCAAGGTTATCTACCTGCAGTTAAACCCACTGAACAATCTGCTCAAACTCCCTGTAGCATTCAGATTACAGACAACTATTTGTCACTTTGCAATGTGTCTAATGCCACATATCTCGATTGCTCTGGCTACACTTCTGACAAAACCTTACAGATTTTTGGTCCACAGCCTCTCTTTTCCTCACCTATTTCTACAGATTACCACACATAAACT
This sequence comes from Tarsius wallacei, assembly GCA_963574415.1. NCBI lineage: Eukaryota > Metazoa > Chordata > Mammalia > Primates > Tarsiidae > Tarsius > Tarsius wallacei. The sequence goes on along the minus strand of CAUYQG010119183.1, from coordinate 20,721 downwards.
CATGATTCCCAGATCTCTATCTTCAGTTTAGATCTGTCTCCTAGGCTCCAGTCATGAACAGCTTGGCTAGCTATCGATTGAATCACTCTACCTGGATATTTTACAGACACCTCAAACTCAACATGTCCCAAACTGAACAGCTTTTCTTCCTCACCAAATCTGCTCCTCCACCAGTTATCCCAACCATATGGGGCAGCACTACAGGCAGAGTTGCCTGTAGTGCCTAAGCCAGGGACCAAGACATCATCCTCAACACTTCTGTCTCAACCGTCATATCTAGTGAACTCAAATCTTGTGGTTAGTCTAGTCCCTAAAAATCTCCTTTGAAAAACAACTAATTTTGGTGAGATAACACATCACATGGTATAAAATTCAAAGACAACACAAGATATACAAGAAGTAAGCGCTCCTGCCCCACCTCAGCCTCTCAGGTGTTCTTCTCAGGGGCATTCACTCACAAAAGTTTATTTACCCTTCCAAAAATACTCTAGGACTATCCAAGCATATGTGTGTCTAGATTTCTCTGAAAACTACATATAATAGCATAGATTAGAAAAACAGTTTTTGTTTTTGTCATTTAACATATTTTCTAGACTTCTGCATACCAATATAACATTTTTTAAAAACTTCTATTTGTCCCTGCCCCTGTGTGGCACTTGAAGAAATGCAAGATCAGGTCTGGGTAAAGCTGAGGGAGAGGGAGAAGAGAAGGAAGGAGAGAGCGAGTGAAGGAAGGGATGCCTCAGTAGGTCCCTAGGGCAGGATGGCATTGCAGACAGGGCAGGGAAATGGAGTTGGAGAGAAAAAAGTCAACTGTGTCATTTACAAGGTCTCTCAGCACACCTGAGATCACTCAGGGAAAAGCTGAGAGAATGCCTTGATGTGAGGTCAAGGATCATCTATTTCTCTGAGTTAGGCCTGCTTGTTTCTTAAAGATTAATGAGGAAAAGATGAGAATCATGCAGGGAGCGGGGAAATACTTTAACCAGGTAACTCTGGGTAGTGTCATGCTGACAGGGAGAGGTTGGAAAAGTGTGGTCCCCCTTTGTGCCCTGGGACAGCAGCCAGGCAGGAGACACCTGGGGAAGGACTGGACACACCTTCTTCATTTTGCTTGTACCTCTTTGTTATCCCTGGGATTGAGGAGGTGGCAATTATGGCCAATTGGACCCGAGGGAGCAGAGGCTTGTGCAACTCCGGCTGCAGCTGGAAGACCTGAGCATGTACTTCCACACTTAGCTGTGCAGTCCAGGTATCCGTGGGAGGGCTTCTTCTTAGTGATGCTTAGGACTGCTCTCTTATCAACAAAGTTTTCTCTCCTCTGCCCATTCTGCTTGAGCTGTTTTCCTTACTCTTTCCTGATCAAGCTACAGTGCCATCCAAGGATCTGGTGCAATGTGTCTTCAAGATACACTACCACTACTGCCCCCACCACTACCATGGCCTCCTTGGGCCAGTGACTATCTTGGGTTCTGGGCTAACCAGAGGCCAACTCAGGTAGGTGCCACCTCCTTTCTCATCCCCATGAACAGAGGCCCCTGGAAGGCTAGGACACTTTAGGAATGATGTGTACAGGTGAAAACTCAGTTTTAATTCTTGGCTCTGCTACGGTATTCGCAGCAGGTGTTGACAATATTTTCTGATTTGGCTACCTGATTCGGTTGTGAACATAAAATAGCACCATACCCGTGAAAGCACATGAGTAACTAAAATCTTACTGCTTTAAGGAGTGATTGCAATATCCTGGTCCCATCCCTAATTCCCTTCTCCTGTGTTCTTGCTCCCTCTGCTTCTCCTCAGCCCTATCTAGGTAGTGCCTTCTAATCCAGGAATAAGAAGTTAATAGAATGAGATGTCTAGATCAAAGGTCATTGCTCCATGAAGGTGATCCTGGCTCAGTCATTAACATCTCACTCATGCCCTTGTGTCAGAGGGGGTACCCCTCAATAGATGACTAGTTCCTTCTTCTGTGATCACTGAGACCTCAGCCTCTTATCCTGTGGTCCCCACTTTCTCTTTCCTCTCCCCATATAAACCTCATCCAGAGAGAGCAGATGCAAAGGGAGAAATGGAACAATCTGCTTTTTCTTTACCCAGGTAGAAGTCTCCATCTCTTCCCCTTCTTTCTCCCTCCATCCATGATCAAACCTGGTGAGCCTAGTGGGCAAGATGGAGGCAATTCCCAGGCCCCATGGCTTCTATGGATTCCAGGACAGTGATTCTTCCCACTCTCCCACGAGTTCCAGGCCAGCCAGGATGGGGAAGCTTAGGACAAGAGGGTGGGAGCAACTGGAGACACAGGTGCCATTGCTGCACACACCACACCCTCCCCTCCATCCCTGCTGCTGCTCCCTTCCCACCTTCTCCAGGCCAATTATTCTTTTAAGAGCAGATGGCCATTTCTCTGTGTGTGGGCTGGGGATGGAAAAACACCCCCCCCACCCTCAAAGAACACACATTTCCCTGCCACATTCCCCTGCTCCCTGTCACTTTATGGGATCCTCTCTTGTACACTGTCCTACCTTTGCTCTTGGAAGGGAAATACACCTACTAAATAGCTTGTAATTTCCTTTCTTCACAGAACACAGTTCAACACATATGCTACACCAGGTATCCCAACAGAGGGAAAGAAGAATGTGATGTGAGTTAGTCTCTTCCTTTGAGACTCTCCAAATGTGGGAAATAGGCACACAAAGTGATGTTGTTAATGCAGTAGGAGTCTTTATACACGGGACAGGAAGAAAGAGGGGTGGGAGCACAGAGGTAGGGTTGGGTGCCCAGGGAAGGAAAAGAGTGTGACACTTGAGGTGGGCTTCAAGGGATAAACTGGAGCTTATAAACCAGATTATTTGGGACATCTTCCTGAACTGGGGCAGGATTGACCTGGTTAGAGAGCCTGGTGTAGGGGAAATGGGAAATGGGAAATGCCATAAACCCCATTTCCTCCCTGCTCAAGTCAACAGTGAACAAGGGAGTTAGATTTAAACAGTCTCTTCAGGAGAGACAGGGGGTGAGGTCTATGGAATGGATGATACAGAAATTTACCCTGTGCAGGTGGTAACAGTCTGCTCCAGTGCCCTGGAGGGGGAGATTTTCTCATGAGAGGGTAAGCTAGTCCCTGAAAGGGCTATGAGACAGAAAAACAGCTGGAGAAAGGAAGAATGGGTGAATGAAAACAGAGGCTATTACTGAACACTTACCATGGGCCAGGTGCCTTGCACACCTGTCTCGTTTTGTGTAGTTTTCAGGAGCCTGCAAGTTAGCTGTTGTTATCCTTGTTTTACAGATGAATACCTAAGGCCCAGAGAGGGTGAGTTACTTGCCAAAGGTCAAGTGACTATTACTGTGCTCATTTTATAGACAAGGAAACTGAGGCTCAGAGGGACAGACTAATTTGCTCGAGATCACCCAACCAGTAATTAGCAGAGTCTGATCTTGAACCCAAATTGGTCTGTTCCCAAGGCTTGTGTTTCCACTACAAGACTCAGAGCTCCTGAGATAGGACAGCTCTAACTTCTCCACTAGAAAGCTATTTCCTAGATGCATTCACTTTCAAATACTCTCACCAAAGTAGAACTATAAAACAAATGACTTGCATTCATACGACACTTTATAATGCATAAAGTCTTCTTATGACCACTATCTACTTTAATCCTAACAACAACCCTATAAAGTAAAGAGTAGTATTAGGTGTTCCCATTTTGCAGACAAGGAAGCCAATTAGCAGAGAGATTGTCTGATTGAGGTCATAGATCTCAATAGTACAGAGCAGTACAATGATCCGGGGCTTCTGGGCTCCTGGAGAGACCTGTCTTCACAATGGCTCCTTCATAGTATGGAAGGATGGGCAATTCCAGGCCCAGGTGGGTGGGGTGCTACCCTCCCAACAAAGTCTGTAGTAAAGATAAAAGCACAGAAGATGGAACTAAGAGACACCTGAGTCTCTAAACGTTTCTACAGGATCTTGCTTACCTCCAACAACCAGTGTTTTAATATGTTTCAGCAGCCACCCTCAATAATGGGTGCACAACCTCGGACACAGAATCACACACCAGTTCCTTCAGTGCAGACTGCTGTAGGGAGCCTTGTGCTATGATGGTTTCCTTTTGTGCTCTGGTCTGTGCACAAGAATTTTAGGGCCAGCCTTGACTACAAAATGGTTCCTGCACTTTCCAGCAGCTTAGAAACCCATGGGTCCCTTAGACACTCCAAAGTCATCTCTTGAAGTTGGGAACCTTGGCAAAGCAAGGAAGAAGAGGAGGAGGCAAAGGAGGACAAGTGGTGGCCCCGGGGCACAGCAAGTAGCTCTGCAATGACAGGGATGATGGGTGAACAGATTCCTATCAGGAGATCGCTGCATACGCCAGCAAACGCCCACCTGGCAGTAAACGGGTGTACCAGCGCACATATGCTCAGACAGAGCCAGGGAGCACATTCCAACATCCACACTCCCACCTCCTATGTGCACAGGGCCCTATACACAGGGGTGAAACATGCCCCATGATGTGTCCTAGGACTCATGTGCAGCGGGGCAGGGGAGGTGGAGGAGTTGCAGAGTATCTAAAATTATTTTTTTATTTCCTAGTTCCTGTTAGTATAATGGTTGACTAGGGACCTCATGCTCTTGGTGCCTAGGTAGATCCAGGATTGCCCAAGAGTCATCTGGAGTACATACTGTTTGGCTCTGTCCCTCCCTGTCCCAGCTGGGACACCACCTCCTGGCCCCTTGGCCGGCTCCTGCCTCTTTGCCCTCCTCTCAGCCTCTCACCACACCCTGCTCAGGTATCTGCTACAGAATCTACCCAATCCCTCATGCCCCAGCTTGACACTGCCTTGTGTTCCATAGGGAGGCTGTGTCGCCTTCTCCTGGCCGCTATTTTATCCAGGGGTGAGGCTATAAGCCCCAGCTGTGGGAAGGGTGGTTGGGGAGAGGTTCGGCACCCTGACTCACTAGTGCCCCCGCACTTTCTCCTCCTCTCTTCTGCTCCTTTCCTGTTCCTGGGTCTTTGTCCTGGACTCCTCAGACCCAGACCTTCAGGAAGAAGCAGGCTTGCTTGCTCCCAGTGCATCACCCCTCCCTACGGTGCACAGGTGCACATTAAACAATGACCTCTACTCTTAAGCAAGTCTAGCATTTTTTTTTTTTAATGGAGGTGGTGAGGTGTTTGGGTGAGTGCCTACCTTAAGTAAATAGAATTCGAAAGCATTCATATCAGCAGCTGCCCTTTCACTAAGTTTGCTGGATTGAGGAGAGAAGAAGAATAAAAAGTGCAGATGGGGACAAATGGGAAAAATTGGCAGTTCGGTGCTGCCCTTTATGGCTGCTGCCTCAAAGGCTATGGCCAGCAGACAAACACACATGCTTCTGGAAGGCGGTTTTGCTTTGGGTTTAGATTTTTAACAGACACAATGGGATTTAGGATAATGGCTGGCTCCTGTCTCCCAAACCCCAACCAATACCATTTACTCAAGGTTTAGTGGCCTCCTATCTTCCTTTTCACACTTGCTGGTGAAGAGGCAAAAGTCAAGTTCTTACTGAGTAAAAACAGTTGGTGGCATGGAGCCTGGAGTCTGGGAACACTACCCCGGAGTGGAAAGGCAACTCACTTTTGCCTTGTCAGAGGGACCACACACCTTGTCCTCTCCCCTATCTGTGGCTTTCCAGACTCTGGGAATCACCATGGTTGGGAAGTTTCATCAGAGCTACTTGGACCACAGAATCCTGGCATTTGGAAGGCAAAGGATGATCAGTGTCTCCTTGTTCTGCCTGGTGGAGCATCTGCTAACGTGATTCAGTGATAGAGAGCTGGATTTAACCTGAAACACATGAGCCCTTTCTGACACCATGAAGAGAACTTCATCCTTCCTGTATCTGGAAGCTGAGGGGTGCTCCCTACAGGAGAGAGTGGAAAAAGTAGCAGAAGAGTTTAAGATGTGGAGTTTTTATTTTTGCAGACCAGGAAACCAAAACCACTTAGCAACCTGTCTGAGGTCAACCAAGTGATTTCTGGCTGAATGGGAGGTTAGAACGCAGCTGTCTTGATTACAAATCGATTGTTCTCTCTGTTTTACATCTGCCAGAAAGCCAACTCACCTCGCAGCACATTCAACACACCTGTAAAGCTCCTGGGCGGTTGCATCCTCTCTTCCTGGTTGAATGTGGTGCCTGTAGGAGAAAAGATGGGGCCAGGTATGGGGGAAGGGGCATGGAAAGGATTTGGGTCTGGCTTTGAAAGGAAGAAGACCTTGGGGTCTGGTGAGGAAGAAAGACAAAAGGGCAGGGGCAGAAAAAAGAAGTCTGGGGGAAACATGGCCAGCAGGACTAGAGGCTTGGTCCAGGGTGAGCCTGTGGATTTTGACACCCTCCTGCATGCTCCAGATTTCTGGAGGACCCAAGCCATGCCTCTAGCTGGGCTGGGTGGGGCAGGTCCAAACTCTGTGGGATCCATGGAATACATGGACTTCCTCCAAAGCCTCCTCTCACAAACTCAAGTTCCCCAGCACCCATGCTCCCCAGACTACTACTCAGGCCTTCCCCTGACTTTTTCTGGGTGGGGGACTCTGGAAACAAGGTGCTCAAACTCACTGAGAGGGTAAGGGAGGAGCGGAAAGTGATGACGTGAGCTCTCTCAAGGTCGGACTTGCCTTCCACTGCAGAGGCAGGTGGGAGGTGAGAGGGGTGAGAACTGGAGAACAGTGGGGGGTGGTGGGGGATGAAATAGAAGAGAGGAGGATAGGGATCCAGGAGTAAATGTCCGTGGATTTTGAAATCTGCCGACTACTGGGAGGATGCCAGGAAACAGACACATGTGCCCCCACACCTGATCTCACTAGAAAACACTGCTATGACAAATCGATTCAATCCAACATGAAATACACCGTGCATAAGCACACATATAGAAGGTGAAACTGCGGCATGATGTGGTTTGTTGTGGCCTCTGTCTGCCCCGTATCCCATTTCCACCTCCATCTCAGCTCTTCAACCACTTTCCTCTTGGCCCTTTCTCAGATCTTGTCAAGGAAGCATATGGAAACTCCATACACAACATCCCGAAGGGCGCAGGGTCTTAGAGGGGTTGTAGGAAATGAAGGCATGGGGCTAAGGGGTGGCCTACAACTAACAACTAAGATGGACCGGGGAATTAAAAACTGAAGTCGCATTTGGGGAAAAGTGCACGATGATTCTGCAACAAATTGGATCTCTTGACCTGTGAAAGCTGCAGTGATTTTGTGTGTACTTGGAAGCACACGTGACATATTTCTTTAGACTCACAGGATGTTTGAGTAGAAAAGGACCTTGGAGGGTTTCAGCACAGAGTGCCACTTGGAGTGACAGAACTAGCATGAGAGCCCAGCTTCCTGGGTCCCAGCCAGATATCTCAGTAGGACACTGTGCTCCCAGCCCCTGGGAGGTGCTTGTGGTGTTTGTGACCAGCTGCTATGCAGGCTTTGTGAGTTGGCACCCAGGGTTTGTGAACCCAGTGACTGGAACAAACTCCAAGCTGAGTGAGCAGTGGTTCTGACCTCAGTGCCCTGTGCTGGCTCCATCCTCGCGGCCCCTGGGCCTGCCTCACCAGCCCTGCTCATGGCCAGAGCTGAGGAAACGCCTTCAAGAGGACCTGGGTGACAGGGCGGGCTGGCAACACCAAGAGAAAGGACAAAAGAAATCTAGGGTTCCCAAGAGACACCACTCAGGCATAGACACAGGTACACATACACAAACAATACACACACAACACGCTCATGCACACCACACACAGTACTCACACGACATACCTACATGCACCATATGCACAAACACAACACACACACAACTCATACAGCATACACCCACATACACCACAGATAAACAACAGGTACCACATACGCACAAACAACTTACACATAACTCATGCACGCCACATACACAACTCACACAAAACACATACATGCCACACACCTACACACAATACACACCACCACCACTGCACACAAACATGCCATACACACAACTCATACAACACGCTCATGCACACCACACATAACTCATACAACACACACCTACACATGCCACACACAAACACAATATACACCACCACCACCACATACCAGCACAATACACGTGTACACTACAAACACACACAACACAGATAACATAGCAACTTACACTAGTACATCACACAATACCATACGCACAACACACAATGCATACATACCTCACCCCCATGCCATCCCCCACACACACCTCATACCACAGCACACACACTACACAATACCTACCATACACACCCCGAATAAGACAGACACACAGCATGTGCATGCACACCCCCCACACACATGCCTGAACAAGGGTGTAGAGATACTATTGCACAGTGACAGAAGCAGTAAGAAAGGAACAACTGTGGGAAACAAAGACATAGGACAAACAAAAAGAAAGGCAAAACCAGAAAAAAATATGTATCATATACGCTCTTTGGGCTCCAAATCAGTGGTTCTCAGTGGAGGATGGTTTTGCCAGTGTCAGTGGACATTGGGCAATAAGTAAAGACATTTTTTGGTTGTCATACCTGAAGGGAGGGACATGTCATTGTCACCTAATGAGTGGAGGTTTAGATGCTACTAAACTCTCTACAATGCCTAGGACAGCCCCGGAAGAAAAGAACTATTTGTTCCAAAATATCAATAGTGCCCAGGTGGAGGAACTGTTCGAACTGCTGAGATCTGTGCCCCACTCAGGACTGTGTCCCAGTGCTGCATGTACTGGCACAGGCACTTGTGATCTCTCCGACAGTCTCCAGTACCAGCTGGCAGGGCCCTCAGAGGAGGTTGGTCTTAATACTCTGGTTGACCCACTGCCCCTGATCCCTTCAGTGAATCCTGGGGTACTAACATTTGCTTAGAGTTTGAGGCAGGGAGAACTGGTCAGAACCATCCCTGCTCACATTTCGGCTTATTCTAGACCTGTTCTCTCTCTCTAGACTCCTGACTCCTTCAGGTCTCTCGAGGCCTTGGTCAGAACCCCCATGAAGGCAGGGGCAGTCCATCCACTCATTGGTATAAATGAGACCATTGAGATGTCCAGTGACTTGTACAGTGTCACAAAAGTCTCATTAAATATGGAGCCTGGGCAAGGGAACCTGGAGAGGGTGTGATGGCAAGTCTCACAAAACAAGACCCTCCCAGAAGTTGCAATCTCCCTCTTGCACCTCTCATCCCAACTCCGACAGTCTTCTGGGTGTGCACACTCCTTGACTCTGAGATACAGAACCTATCCCTCTGGTGTCTGGAGGTACTGCCCCAGGTCCCAGGGTAGAGTGGCACAGGCCTTGGAGTGGGAATGGGGGCTGTGCCATTCTCAACGGAGGTCCAAGCCACCCTTCCTGAGCCAGCAATCCAGGAAGGGCCAAGAATGCAGTTTTAAGATATGAGATTGGGAGTGAATAGAGAAGGTGCTGTTATTAGCCCCTGGGGGCAGTGCCACCCACTTCATGGTGTGGGTCAGCAGGTGACACACACTGGCTTAATGGGCACAAAGGTCCTGGGTTCAAGGTTTGGATATTAGCACCTTCCCCCCACCCAGCCCGAACCCACTGACCTGGGTGGGTGGGGAAGCAGCTAATCGAACCAGGCTGTTTGCTCAGACCTGTGTGGCCTGGCTTGGGCCCAGTGGCAGGAGCACAAGCAGCTTTCCATGTGAAGGCAGCCCTCTGTGCCCCGCCCACAGCGACACCTAAGATGCCCCTCCCTCCACACACACTTGTGTTTGTGTACACCCCGCCCCACATACCACACACATACACACACACACACACACACCATACCACATATGACACACACCTCATAAGATACACACACTTGCACAAAACACACCACACACACATATACATACCAAACATACATTATACGTACACACCACAGCACATATAGCACACACCGCGTAAGATACCTACACTTGCACAAAACACACCACACACATACATGCATACCAAACATACATTACACACACTACGCACACCATATGCCATACACACACACCACACATACCTTAAGCAACATGTCAGCCACCATGCACACCATACAGACATATACACAACACACAACATTACCATATACACCCATATACACCCATATACAGCACACACCCACATGCACACACCATATGCCATATAAAACATACACATAGCACACATACCATGCACATAACACATACAACATATATCACACATACATACACACCATAGATACTTCAAATATGCACAGCATACCACACACACCAAACATACCACAAATGTATATGTGCACACATATCACATACACACATGCACACACACACACACAAACACACTTCTCCGGGTAGATCTTACAGCTCTGAGTCAGAAATAGAACAAAACAGACTCTGAAGCAAGGAAGTGACCCATACACCTGTGACTCTGAGCACACAGACACCTGTGCCTCGGGCTGTGGGCACCTGGCTGGCAGTGAGACCAGAGGCTCTGCTCCTCTCCACTGGAAGGTTGAACTACATGACCTTGATGGCAGCTTCCAGCAAGCTCACTACAGAGTTCAGTGTTATGGAACATGAGGATGGGCTGTGTTTGTCCCATTGTTCCCTGTTTGATATTGCAAGCCACCTCGCCTCCTGGAGCTCTGTTTCCCAGTTGGAATGAGAGAGTGTGGCAGGGAGAAGAAATGGGCTTGGAGCAGGGGGATGGATTCGGATCTCACCTCCACCACTTCTATGACCTTGGGAGACTGACTTTACCACTTTGAGCTTCAGCTTCTCCCATCAGTAAAATGTGGATAGTAATACCTGCCTCACAGGTTTGTTGTGAGTTTACCTGGGAACACTCAGTTAAAGGGCCCAGCGTGCGGTCGCAGGTGAATAAATATTGTCTCCACCAGAAGGTTGCCAGATATGATATTTTCAAAATTTGGGGCATATTTATACTAGAAAAATTCTTTGTTATTAGTCTAAAATTCAGAATTGGCTGGATGTCCTGTATTTTATCTGGCAGCCCACCCTATGTATGGAGTGTTGTAGAGGGTCTCTAGAGCTCTAGAGTGGTCTGCCCACCCTTAGGCTTTGTGCCCTAGCTGGTTAAGCTATGAATGAATTTCACATCTTTAAAGGATTGTTAACAAAACAACAACAAAATCAAAGAAGAATGTACATGAGAGACCATATACAGTTTGTAAAACCTAAAATATTTATACTTGTTATCTGGCCCTTTACAGAAAAAGCCTGCTGGTCCAAAGATGATGAGGGAACTGAGAGGAGGATTGGGAAGAACTAAGAATCTTCACTAAGTATATACCTATTCTGGGTCAAGCAAGAAGTTAAATTAAAAGAGTCAAGAAAATTGAAGCCCCCAAGACATAAGTAGGGGGAGACAAAAAGTCAGGCAGAAAAGTCACTGTAACAAGGTGGGACCCTCACTCCTGGGCCCTCAATCCTGAGAGGGCCTGCCCTGACTCCTCCTACCCTCCCTCACTGCCTCCAGTCTCTGAGCCTTGCCTGACCTGTCCAGCCTTTTCCAGAGAAGGTCACCCACCGAATGTCTCCAAGTCCAAGGGCAACCTCGCCAACTTCTTTGAAGGCCTCCCCTGTCATGACTGACCCAGGGGCAGGGAGAGAAACCTGGATGGAGAAAAATTGGAATTGACGCTAGGTTCCTGTGGTAGGCAGGTCTGTGCCCTGGCCTGTCTCTTTAAATCTCAGGTAGTTTGGGAGGAGGGAGTGTCTGCACAGCTTCTGCTCACTCCCAGCAGGAGCTCCAGGCAGGCCAGCCCAAGAGAGTCTCAGCTGGCTCTGCCAAGTGTAACAAACCCCAGAGCCCTCTCTAGACTGACTGGGGCAGCCACCGGAGGCTCCCAGGGAACTAACCCGGGAGACTGAAGACGGAGACGGGACCTCTACAGGGAGGAAGCAGGCCGGCCCTTGGGGGGACCAATGTGGCCCCAAGGCTGAGTCCAGCTGGGGTTTGGCCTCGGCCTCAGCCCCCCAAGGAGCCGGCCCTACACCCCATGGGGTTATCACTGCCCAAGGAGAAGGGGCTAATTCTCTGCCTATGGAGAAAGTTCTGCGGATGGTTCCAGAGACGGGAGTCTTGGGCTCAGAGCAGAGATGAGCAGAACCTGCTGCAGCAGAAGAGGTAAGCCTCGCTTGCTCTGCTCCCCTCCCCCCTCCCCAGGTTTGGAACTCTACCCCCACCCTCCTCCCACCTCCTAGGCTTCACTAGCACCTCTGGCTGGACAGACTGTGCTCCCAGGCCCAGGATGGCTCCTTGCTGCATTTTCTTTCCAGTCTCGGCCTACCAGTCTCTGTGACTGGTGCCCCAGGATGTCAGGTAAGAGAGGAGTAGGGACAGGTGTTCACTATCTTTCAGATTCAGTGCAATTCTGCAAGCCTCTTGTAAGTACTTCTCTAAAGCCAGGTGCCTTGCTGGGCCTTGTAAGGATAAGGTATCATAGACCCTCACCCAAGATGGGCTGGCAGGTCAGGACAGTGCCTTCTGTGTCTCTTCCTGCCGCTAGAACAGTTTCCCTGGCAGAACCCTAATCCCTCCCATATATATGTCTGCATGTGGGGATGAATGAACGATTGAATGAATGGAGTAGAGAGAGAACTACAGAAACGAGGAACCACCAAACAAGACAAAATGTGAAAAACGGTTACTATTCCTGTGCATTTATTTCATCAGACATTGACCAAAGATCTACTGTATGCCATATGCTGGGGGTATATGAAGACCAATAGAGGTTGAACCAGTCCTGGGGTTTATTTCTATGGGAAGGGTGGAGGGGGCATATGTGACCAGCCAAAACACCAGATGTGCTGAGGACCAGTGCTCACCCACTCTCCTTGGGGTGGAAGAATTTGAGAGGCTCCAGAGTTCAAGCCTAAGGAAATCTCGCTCATTGCCTCTAGCCCCTGAAAACTTCCCTAAACTCCTTTGCTGCTTCCTTTTCCCTGGCAGCTAGAGTTAGGGTAAGCAGCAGGAGAGGAGGGGAAAATTGAGGAAACTTTGTTTCATTCCTGCACATGGTCTGTTCCTCAAGGTCTCCAGTGGATTTCCCCACCTAGTTGGTGACACGCTAGCTAGAAGGAAGCCCTGACTTCTGGGCCTCTCCCCGAGCTCCTAAGGAGGCAGATACTATGTTATCCAGAGGAAAGCCTGATGTTTTTGTGTCTTGAGATTTTTCTTCATCTTCAAAAACAGGGGCCCTGCTTTAGCCTGGCCCAGAGGCTGCCTGGGCCTCTGTGTTTTCTCTTCGTTTGCTCAGGGATTCTGGGCTGGGGATGTGTTCCTTGTGTGAGTGGTGACTTCCCATCTCTCACACCAGCCACCCACCTCTCCCCTAAGGCCTGAGAAAGTAGGGGCTGGAGCACATGTTTAGCCGATGACATCTTGGGGCAACAGAGCAGCACTGTTGTTAGAGAGAAGGTCATCACTGGCACCACTTCCCACTCTTAGGACCCCAGGGCTGGGGGAACCGGGAACAGAAAGGCCCCTTTAGAAGGGGTGGTGGAGGTTCCCTGTGTGCAATGTCAGGGGAGTGGAGGCGTTGGGCTGAGGTGCAGTCTGGCTGAGAGTGCGCTGCTTCCTGTGTCTTGTCTGCCCACACCTTTCCTTCAGATCATCTGGGGGGCCTTCTCTGCAGCTCTGGGCCACAGAGGCCTAATGTCACCATTTGGAGGGATCCCTACTCCATGCCCTGCTCTCCCCATTGGCTTCCATCGTTTCTTGGCCTTCTTCTTCTTGAGCACTGATTCCCCTGTCGGTGGCACTTCCCAGAAGGATGCTGGAATTTCCTGAAAGGGGAGTTTCCTAGTCTGCCTAGTTAACCAAAGGGAAAGCATGGGACAACTAGGTAAACATGGGATGACCTTGTGAATAGGAATAATATGAACAAGTGAGGGGTGAGCTGATGGGAGAAAGGAGCAAGCAATGGTTTGAGAACCCAATACTGTACTACTTACCACCACCTGCCTTGTCTCCTGTAATCCCAACGGTAGCCCATGGGAGGTAGGCCTGTTATCCTTCTATAAACGGGGCAGGCCTGGAGCCCCAGAGCCAGTAATTGTGAAGTGGAATTTGTGCCAAGGGAGAGGCAGAGGATGGCAGTGAGAATGGAAGGCTTTAAGGTTTCTCCAGGATGATGGGAAACCCAATACTTCTCTTCACAGTAGACTTTTCTTGGGTCTTAGCATGCAGCTATTTCCCCCTAAATCCACATTGGTGGGGTCCAAGCTGAACCCTCAACTTCCTTCTATTTCCTCCAGATCATTGCTCCCTTGGGCGTGGATTTTCTCATTTCCTGATATTCAATGCATTAAGCATTTATTGAGCATAAGGCACTCTACCATGTTTGTAGGAAATTAACATGACACATTCTCCACTCTCAGGGAGCTCTTGTTCCAGTGGGCAAAACTTACCAATAGGCATGTTCTTGGGTTAAAGGTGAGTTTGGGGCCTCTTTTAGTTCCCCTCCCACTGTGGGAGCTTTTCTGTTTTCTTAATAAATCCTACTTTTTTTTTAAAAAAAAAAAAAGGTGAGTTTGGTGGACGCCATGAGAATTAGTATTCTGGAAGCATAGAGGAGAAAGTTGAGGTATCTGATTTTTGGCTGCTCTGGGGTGTACTAGGCAGCTTCACAGAGGCTGCCTAACCTGAACCCCCAGGCTCCCATGCTGGCGCTTTGTCTCCCACGGAACAGTTTGGAGGGAGGCGTTACATTCAGAGCTTTTCCTATGGTTAGATAGATACTTGCATGAATACATGTGAACTACAGTGTCTGCAAGTCCTTCCTGGTACTCTCCAGTATCTTGTGCACTCCTGTCACTATAAAGCTACACACACACCTGCTTGAATCCACATATGTCTACTACATGCATACGATGAGCGGTGGCAGTTAGGAAGACAGCCTGACTCCAAGTCTCTAAATAACTTTCCCTGTGGTTTTGGCTTCCTGATCCCATTGCCAGGAGCCTGAGCTGAAAGGAGGTGGCCCACAGGTGCCCGAGTATGCCTCTACCCCACACATGACTGCCCTTTCCTTCATCTGTGGTCACTGCTCGGGCCTGTCCCCCAACCCCCAAGAAAAATTAGGAGGAGCCATAAAACTAGAAGAACCACATAATTTAGTGGTAAGAGCCTGGGGCTAGATTCATGGCCAAGAATCCTGCCTTTAACTCTATGTGATCTGGCAATAATTAGCCAATAATTTGGCCATGCTGCCTCAGTTTCCTTTTCTGAAATACAGAAGAATCATTCAGCCTGTGTTAGAGGGTTGTAAAGAGCAAAGATGATCATTAAGATGCTGCTTTGGAAACTGAAAAGGTGGGAATTAGAGGGGCTGTGATCTTCCTCCGAACAGAACTGTATCCACCTGGAAATATGAGCAGTATGTACTCCTGGCCACCATGTTGAATACCAGCCTCAGGCCCACCCACAGGGGGCATCCAATCGTCTGAGAGACCACCCACAGGGGGCATCCAATTGTGCTCGTGGAGAGACCAGTGGGACCCATGCCTGTCCCCACAGTCCCCTGTCTTCTCTAACCCCTCTTCCAGCAATGATTAACATGGAGAATAGGATGGGGAAATGCCCAATGGGGCACTCATCCCAGCTCTGCCTCTGACTTGTTTTCTCCATCTGTTATGTGAACAGATGAGATTCAATTTCTGGGGACTTTCTACCTCTAAAAATCTGATTTGAACTTTTTTCCAGGTTCTCTTGATCCTGACTTGTTTCCCAGTAACTAAAAACTGAACTAGATTCATGAAGATGGCACACACATTCACAAGGATGGGAAACAGAGTAGGGTATGGGTGCAGGAGATGGGGGTGGGGCTAGGGATCCCCACTTGGTGGCTCAGAGTGAGAGGTCATGGATTCATTTACTCACAAAACATGTACCAGGTTTTGTGCCAGGTACCCCATTGTTGGGTTTCCACCAGTTTAATATTGAACTAGGCTGTTCAATTGTATTATAATTAATTGCCCAGTGAAATAAAACAGTCTGGAACCTGAAAACACCTTTCATATTGTTATAATTTCAGAGTTCTATAGTTTCTTTTTCTACTTAATAAGTGGAAACTTGAAAGGTTTTACCTTTTTGTTTCTCCCTTAATTGAGTAGCGATCCATAAGAAAACATTTTTTTATGTATAGAGAATTTCTGATTCTTTTTAGTGTGAAGAATCCTTATTTTAAACTGCATCGCGAATGTACCTTTGGATCAGGGTTTCTCCATCTTGGCACTATTGACATTTGGAGCAGGATGATTCTTTATGGTGGAGGCTGTCCTGAGCAGGATGCTAAGCAGTGTCCCTGCCCTTTGCCCCCCTAGTTGTGATCTAAACTCCTATGATGGGTTTCTAACAAAGAAATTACTCGTGCCCTAAACACAAGGCTCTTTGGATAGGCCTGCCCTATGCACCTCCTTTGTGGGGGCCAATCATAGTTGGGTGTCTTGGAGTCAGCCTAACTGCCAAGACTGTGAGCTAGGGATGTCTCTGCTGTCCCCTTGTGGCCCTAGGATGTTAGTGCATGTAATGGCTTGGCCTGATTTATTTGGCCACCCTTTTTGCCAGATTCTGGAGTTTGCAACCAGAGGAGGCCAGTTTTCTACAAACCTTGCTGTGTTGGGTCACAAGCTAGTTCTTCACCCAGGCTGTGGTCTGACTAGGTTTCCAGATAAAATACAGAATACCTTATTCAACTTGAACTCAGGTAAATAAGGAATAAGCTGTAGTATAAGTGTGGCCCAAATATTGTGTGAGACATAGTTACACTAAAAAAAAATAGTATCTAAAATTCAAATTTGACTGAGCATCCTGTATTTTTATTTGGTGAATCTTGAAACTCTAGGTGTGAGCCTCCTTGTCCTCCCCAGGTCACTAAGGAGTCAGCAGAGGCTAGAAAAGAAATACATAGGGAGTGGAGGTTTATGGGGGGCATGTAGGGCTTTGGAGATGTGTGTGGATTAAAGGGAACTCTCTGTGCCTGCCAATGGCCATGCCATCACTATATATTAGGACACAGGGAGCAGAACTCTGGACTTGGTTAAGGCATCCCCTTGGATCCATTTCCTGACTTGCCTTTAACCTTTCACACGTTTGGTCACAATGGAGCACAAAACTGGGAAATAATCAGACAAGGGTCGAAGAGCAAGGAGTGGAGGGGAAGAGAGAGAGAGAGAAGAGAGGAAGAGAGAGAGAATGAGAAAGAATGGTGTGCTGGGGAAAGCTCTTTGGTTTTTCCCCAGTCTTATGCCAGTCCCAGGACACATGCAGAAGAAGGATTTGGGCAATTGTTGGAGTGGTGGTAGCGGTGAAGGGGACATAGAAAACCTGTTCTACAGCTGTGTTTGCATACCAAGCATACTAGTTTTCACTTCAATTATATGTTTGCTTAAGCTTGGCTTAGGGGTGGCTGATAGAGACAATAAAGAGGGGCTGTAAAGCCGAACCACCTTCTGGCATAGCTCCTGTTTCATTCATTCTACGGAGAGAGTCAGTGAGCATCTACTCCATGATAGGCATACTTCTAGGCAAGGGGAGTGCAGAAGAAACAATGAACAGTGGATGGGTTGGGGGAGTTGGAGTCTAGGAGGACAGAGCCCTATGGGCACAGACATAGGGAGAGTGGTATGCTCTGTGGTGCTGAGGTATGTGGTGAGACCAAAATGCTGGGTATAAGGAATGGTGGGAGGAGCAGAGGGTGAAAAGTAGTTGCACAGAGACCGTAAAGGGCCTCTGTGTTCCTTATCCTCAGGCATTCAAGGACCCATTGGACTTTCACATTTGGCGTTTAGAAAGATTATCTTAGCAGCATCAATAAAGGTGGATTGGGGGTAGACAGGGTACAGGGAAGCTGGTTATAAGAATATTTTGCTGGCCGGGCTCGGTGGCTCAGTCTGTAATCCCAGCACTTTGGGAGGCCAAGGCGAGCAGATTGCCTGAGCCCGCGGGTTTGAGACCTGCCCAGGCAAATTGGCAAGACCTCATCTCTACAATAAAGCAAAAACTAGCTGGGCATGGTAGCACGCACCTGTAGTTCTGGCTATTTGGAAAGCTGAGGCGGAAGGATGGCCAGCGCCCAGCAGGTCAAGGCTGTGGTGGCTGGGAACGTGCCACGGCACTCCAGTCTTGGCAAAAGAGTGAGACTCCAACTCAAAAAAAAAAAAAAAGAATATTTTGCTATCTTGGGCTGAATATTGAGGACATGAAATAATAGAGGTTAGCAGGGACAAGGAGAGACTGGAGAGAGAGGGCTTTTGACGTTGAACTGCCAAGACCTGGTGGCTGCCCCTGTCTGTGCAAGGCAGGGGAGATGTGTGAGCCCATGTCTCCTCTCCGATTGCCCTCCCTTCCCCAGCTCTGAAGTCAATTTCTTGCCATTGCTAGCACTTCAGGATGTGAGTGCCTGTCTGTGTCTTTTTCTATGTCACAACCAGCCATCTATGAATAAGGGTTATTTCATTTGCTCCCAAAGAAAGACCAAATTGCTCCAGACTGAGATAGAAAACTGAATCAAAGGGATCCGTGTATCTTCATTGCAATAAGATCTGATTTTAAAAGAGATTTTTAGTTCATTGTAGAAACAAGACTAGAAAGATGATCTGAGGAGTCAGGGAAGAAAAGTTTGTATAGAACAAGTGAGAAGCAGATGATATGTGAGTAGAGACTAATCTGATTTAGGGACCAGGAAAAAAAAAGGTTTGTGAGTCGAAAATTGAATAAACCCAAGAAGCGTCAGAGGGAAGAATGGGGGCATTCAGATCCACATGAAATTCAGAAAATGAATCCTCTAAATTGAATTCTCTTGTTTTAAATCATTGTTGGCCATAGTTTATATCATAGGGGCTAATAGACAAAAATAAGTAACACTGAAGACCCTATAGATAGCTAGCCTGAGAATGATGGAGAACATTGCGTCCCAAACTTTAAGCTATTTGTAAACAGAAATCCCTGAGCTTGCCTCTGATGTCTTCTACAGGTTTTCACATGCAGGAACCGCACTCAGACAACTACTGACTTGAACAATGCTTCTTAAACTTTCACATGCATAAGAATCAGCTGGGGATCTTCTCAAACTGCAGATTTCGATTTACTAGGTCAAAGGGCAGGCCTGTGAGTTTACATTTCTTAGAAAAGCACAAGTGATGCTGATGATCCAGGGGTCCACCTTTAGAAGGAAGGTTGTAGAGATTAAGATGTGAGAGCAAAGAAGAGAGACAGAGACAATGAGTGAATGGATGGCTGAATGCCCACAAGGAAGGGAAGCCTGGAGCCAGGCTTGATCTTATGGGTCACTGTTGCTTTTGGAGTGCGCCCTGAAGATGGTATTATAGGGAGGAAAGCACAGTATCAAAGGGTTCTGCTGAGAAGGTTGAGTAGGCAGAGCCTGAAGCAACAGGAGAAAATCTGCTAGCCTCTGTGTATGACCTCCTCCACAAATTGAGAGGGGAACTCCTTGTACCCCAAGTCCATGCAAAACAAGGCTTATCCTGGAGAGCAATCTCAGGGTGCCTAGTGAGGCTGAAACAAGATCACTCCAGGGGTAAACCAGTCAGGAGGTGAATGCATGTTGAACTCATTCCCCCTCACCTGAAATGCACAGATAATACATTCACATGTGGTACCTTCTGGTCCCAGCACCCCAAGGGATAGGAAACCAGTCACAAACAGTCTCCCACTAAATGGGCAAAAGCTTGATTTGCATTAACTGCCTCTCAGGAGAAAAGACATCGGGGCCTTTGTTCTTCAATAGTCCTGCCTGCCTGGGGCCAAGAAACCTTGGGGTTCGCTGTAGCTGAGGCACACAAAGCTGTGTATGATGGAGCGAAGGCACAGCCCTTTGTCCCACCACTGGGGATGCTCACTGTTGTCCCATTTTTCTGTAGGATCTGGGAGTCTCCTCTCCTTCTAGCTGCCAAAGAGAACAATGTCCAGACCCTGAACAAGCTGCTCAAGTATGAGACCTGTGAAGTGTACCAGAGAGGTAAGAGACAGAGCCCTGGCATGCATCTCCTGGGTAAGCCCCACACACAGGGCTCATGCTGTGGGCTCCTGAATCTGTATTGTCCCCATTCCCCTGCTCCATAGACACCATAGGACTCTTGTTTCTGTAATTGCCAGGAGCCATGGGGGAGACGGCACTGCATGTAGCAGCCCTCTATGACAACTTGGAGGCCGCCATGGTGTTGATGGAGGCTGCCCCAGAGCTGGTCTTTGAGCCCATGACATCTGAGCTATATGAGGGTGAGAAACCCAGGGCCCAGGATAGAGACAGCAGGAAGGACCTGGTGAATATTGGGGAAAGCCAAAGAGGAGATCTGAACCTCCCTACTCTTTATTCTCTTCTCTGTCTCCCTTCTTCCTTGTCATTCCTGACAATGCAATATCAGAATACCTGACCCCTAAAATATCAAGGGCCTAGAGAAGGGGAAGAGATGGGCAGCAGCTGGATCCCCTGAGAACCCTGAACACCCAGGGCTCCCTGTTCTCCATTTCAGGCTGCCCCTGGGGAAAAAGACCAAGGAAGTACATGGGAGAGATACCCTACAGAACCCCAGGGACAGACCGTGACTGACATCTGTCTCTGGGCCAGGTCAGACTGCACTGCACATTGCTATTGTGAACCAGAACGTGAACCTGGTGCGAGCCCTGCTTGCCCGTGGGGCCAGTGTCTCCGCCAGAGCCACAGGCACTGCCTTCCGCCGCAGTTCCCACAACC
>CAUYQG010119182.1:0-16088 GCA_963574415.1 Tarsius wallacei | reverse complement strand
TACAATACATTTAATGTAGACAAGTAGAAATGCTGTGATGGAGTATCACACACAGTCTCAATCTAGTTTGGAGAAGTCAAGAAAGGCTTCTTGTAGGAGCGACCTAAGCTGTGGCCTGAAGGATACAGGCAAAGAGTGAGGGGAAGAAAGTTTCAGACAGAGGAAAAATGGGTGGGCCAGAGGAGCGTGACAGGTTCAAGGAGCACAAAGATTGTCGGTTTGGCTGAGAAAGTGAAAAAAATCAAATAAAAAATGGGTTTAAGATACAAAAACGGCTCACTATAAGTGGCCAACATACATAAAGATATATTCCATCTAATTAGTAAACAGGGAAATAAAAATTAAAACTACAGTAGTTTTCCATTTGACACTTGCCAAACTGACATTGATGTCAGAATATGACATTTTTGGCAAGAATGTGAAGAAACAGGAATCTCAGACACTTTAGTCATATTGCAAATTTGCAATTCAATATACAAATCATTGAATATTGTCTATTAAATTAAAATGCACATGATTTATTACCAAGGTTCTCTATTGTTAGATGTTGCTTGGCTTAGGCAGTGCTTTGCAACATGGTCTGCAGCTTTAATTATATAGAGAATTTTTGCAAGGCAACAGTGCAAGGGTCCCACCACCATAACTAAACTGAGCTAGAACAGGTCTTTAAGCAAAGTAAATTTTAAATGCTTCCCAGATAGTTGGAAGGTACAGCTGAAGTTAAAATGCACTGTCCTAGAAAGTCTCTTCTCTACGTACATAACAGCATCATTTGGAATAGCAAACAAACAAAAAAATTAATACACACAAACTAGCAACTTTTATCTGTATACACTGGACCAAATAAATACAAGAAGCAGAAATAACCTAGAATTTGTTCATAAGAAAAATTGTATACTTTTTCTTACATGTTTAAACTTCAGCCAATGTAATCTCCATTTGATGCAATCTATTGAGACACTTTTTCCACTGCTCAAAACGGGTTTTGAACTTGTTAATTGCGATGCCTTTTGGTACTTCTACTGTTTTTTGTTTCACCTCTTCCACAATGACAAAACGTTTCCTTTGGGGGATTTTTTTCATTGGGGAAAAAAAAAAAGTCACTTAGAGTGAGATCAGGTGAATATAGAGAGTGGGCTACGGGGGTGTCAGGACATTTTTGTTCAAAAACTGCTGAGCACTGAATGTGGTGTGAGCAGGTGTGCTTGTAAATCACTCATCATTAAAAGGACCAACACATTGAAAGAATCTCAAAAGAAAAAAGAAAAGAAAAGAAAAAAATTCACTGAAGCCAAATGCAGTTTCTCACAACAATACTAGCTGGCACATTGATGTGATGTTGATGGGTTCTACAACACTTATCTAGCAGGAGAAGCCTGTATTACAGGGGGCCTGCCCTCCAAAAAATAATCCTGGTTTTTTAAATAATGTCCCCTTCATATTGTGGTTTAGTCAAACAATGAAATTTTGTACAACTGCAAAAATGAATCTACAACTATACCTGTCTAGGACAGAATTTTTAAAAACAAGCTTGTACAAAAATATTTGAAACACACTTTAATATGTGTCATATAGCTCTCTTCTCCTCTCTCTGGATGTATATGCATGTGTTTATATATAATGTATTTGAATATTATACAAACATAATGTGTACAGTATACATATACATATAATATGTACAGTATATATATAATTGATATGTGTGAACATATGTATCCATACACACTATATTCTATAGTAAAATTGCAATGGAAAGTAGAGAAATTATAACTTCAAAATTTAGGATATGGTGATCTTTGAAAGAAGGGAGGAAAGAGTTTATAGAGAGGCACACAGGGAACTACAATAGTTCATTTCATGCATTTGATGTTCTCTTTTTAAGCTGGACTTTGGGCATACAGTGTGTGTTTTATTACGGTCCCTCAAACCAAACATATAACTTATTTACACTCTCATTTTTTAAATATTTCCAAATAATTTTAAACAGCAAAAAAAGAAAAATAAAAAACACACACACACTGCCTCAAGAGAACATTCTACCACATTTTTTTTAGTCGAGAAACAAAATCTACCTTTTCCAAGAGGTGGAACACAGATTAACTCTCTGCCCAGTGTGGTAGATTTCTCAGACGTGAGACCTTTTCCCCACATATACAAAGAAGTATCTGTCTGTGAGGTTTGTATTTCCGTCTGATCTCTTGGATATGTTATTCTGATTAAAGGCAATGTTCTTCTTTCCAACATAGCACCATCTCATCCGAAGTGGGGGGTGAGAGGTTGATAATTAGCTATCTTTGGCATAAAGGCAGTTACATAATGATTGCATTGTGACAGGAAGTATGGGCTGATTTTCAACCTTTATTTTTCAGATCTTTCTCATTCATAAAATCTCTGAAGTTTTCTAAATTTTGAGACTGCATCAGTAGGAGGATAGCCACTTTTCCCAGTATTCACCATAATGGTAGGAAAATATTATGATTTGGGCCATGTTCTCACTGAAGCTTGGAATTTACCATGGTTTTCAAGTAGCATTTTTTTTCCCCTTGTGGTTCCCGACTGTAAGAGGAAATAAAGCTTTGGATACATACTGAGCCTAGACTCTTGAAGGACAACTGAAACTTCTTTCTTATCTCTTTATTGTCTTGAGAGGAAGTAGACCATATTGCATATTACTAGTTATGTGTCCTCTTCGGCAGTATCATATATAAGGATATATCCGTCATCCCCAAAAGGGCAAATTAAAAAAACAAACAAACAACAACAAAAAGTGAGAGCTAAGGGGTTCCTAAAGCTTTTGCAGACATTTTGAAAATGATCCTCCCCTGAGACTGAGCAGACCTCTCTTTAGCTTTCATGATGACTCCTAGATTATGCATCAGGTCAGCAGTCGGCTACAAGACTGATGGGTATGTGCACTTGGCAGTGTGTCTGCTTCCCTGCACCTTTTTAGCTCATTCTCAGGAATGGCTGCTCATACCTGACTTCCAAAAAGACTCCAGAGTTTCAACCACTATAAAAAGTGTCAAAATCCCCAAATTGGTCTGGTGACCCAGAAATCACCATCTGTGCCTAGCTTTCCTTCTGCATGGAGAAAGTCACTTTCATCTGCCTTCTCCTCTTCTTTTATCTCATTTTCTGAGTAAATTATTCTGTCAGGTTGGCCTTAGTGACTAGAATGCCACTCAATTTTGTTCCTGCTCTCACCTGTTGAAAATAGACTTGAACCATTTTCCTGAATCTAAAACACCTGGTATGAGTGTTGTCTGTGCATTGGGCTCTAATCTAGTTTAAAAGGAAAACTTTTTCTACCAGCTTTCTGGAAGCAGTGTTCTCTGGTTTTTAGAACCCTTCAAAACCTAGACTCAGATATTTCACCATAATACTTGAAGTTCTTTGCCTGATAAACAGAACATCTTAGTTCATTCATGCTACTCTAAAAAACTACCATGGGCTGAGTGGCTATACACACAAAAAAATGTATTTCTCACTGTTCTGGAGGCTGGGAAGTCCAAGATCAAGGACTTAGAAGACTCAGTGTCTGGGTGAAGGCCAATTCCCTGTTTCATGGATAGTGCCTTCTCATTATATGCTCACATGCTGAAGGGACAAAGGAGCTTTCTGGGGCATTTTTTATAATGATTGAATTCATGAGAACTTCACCTTCATGTCCTAATCACCTTTCAAAGGTCCTATCTTCTAAAACCATCACCTTAGTAGTTAGGATTTCAACTACAAACTTTAGAGTGAAATAAACATCCAGTTCATTGTATAAAGATTATCTTAAAGACTGCACCACTCTAGCACTCATTTCCTAAGTGTCTGTCAATTCTTCGCTTCGGTTATCTGTTATTGATGTACCATCTTGATAATAAATCCTGGATGAGATTCCAATACTTCATTCCTGCTGTGGCATTTTCTTTTCACTTGAAAGCATTTACTTTTGGCAGTTCATCATTTGTGCAGAGGTTAAAGAACCCATAAAGATGCATTTCAGCACATCCAGGCTTAGGGCACAAGGATCCTTGTACCCCCAGAGCGCCAGTAATATTGTCCACTACATGCTTGTCCATCTCCAAGCACACAGATCAGCTTTTGAATACCTGAGATTTCTATCTTTTCCCCTTACTTTCCTTTCTCTGCTATGTTGAGACTCACGGAGAAATTAATATAATGGGAAAAATTTTAAATTTAAATTATTTAACTCTTTCTTTTTCCTGAACTTTCTGTTGCCTATGTTTTGTCTGCTCAAGTGTTTTAAATACTATCAAAAATAGCCCTTAAAAATTAATCTCATCAGAGTTTACTTTTATTCTCCAAGTCAGTAGTAACTTTTCTAAGTCCACATACAACATGCACATCAATTAGCCAAAAAGTTCACAGACGGCCTAAAAATGAAGTTAGCTTCAGATTCAAGGTTTGTTCAGCACACAGTGCTTGTAAGTATGCCACAAAAGGGGTCTTAGCATTTCTCTAGACAATACCCACATTTAGCAGGTCTAGATCTTACTTCCTAGAAATTTCATATAAAAGAAATGTTACGATTATTTCATACAGAACAAGAAATTACCAGCACATCCTGATAATTAGTCTACAAGGAAAGTCTTTATTGCTGTAGTTGTTTTAAAAAAAATTGTTGGCTATATTATTAAGTGTAAAATCAGCTCTCACTTCAGTCATTTTGAGGCATAGTTTATGTTTAAACACAATTTCAAGGTTCAAAATATTAGATATTCTATTAATTGGTGGAAGACTACAGATATTCTATGGCATAGACTATTTTTTGTTGTTATATAACTAAAATGGAGTTTGCATGACCTTATATACTTGCTTGAAATTGTGTTTAGTTAAATATCTTTATCAATCTACTTTATACAGTTGAGAAGTATGTGTGTGTGTTTATGTAAGGCAGAAAGGCAGAAAATGTCTGCATATATACAATGATATTATAGGAATTTCAGAGAAGCATATTTACAAGTCTGTAAAACTAATGACCACCCACTAAAATTACTTTCTAAAATATGTTTAAGTTAATACAACTTAAATAAGTTTCCAGTGTCTTTATCCAGAGGGTGAATGAAAATTCAGTTTCAAATACTATGAGGATTCCCTCTTTTTCTTTGGGTTAGGCAATTGGAGAGGTTTATACGGGGCCCAGATAAAATGTGGAAAAGCTATTAGTCTTTAGCACATCATGGCTGCAAAATGTTCACATAGTTAAAGTCCAGCTCCTCCTTTTAGTGTTCAGTGGCCTTGTGTCACCTGTGCAAGACTAGTGCAAGTAGAATCTTTTCAAAGACTGAAACCTTGCTTTCTAGTGTGCATCCTCACTGATGAACCCTGCCATGGAGATCTCGGTACTCCTCAGAGTGTGCTGAGGGTTGAGGGAGGTAGAAGTTAGCACAAGTATTCAACATTCAAGGTAACTCACAACTCCCATCCCTTCCAATTGTATGCTAAGTAATCACAGAATTATCTTCTTACATGGGATCAGTTTTTTAAAAAAATCAGGAGCTCTTACCTTCCAGCACTTTGTTTTCTTATTTCTTTTTTGTCTCTATACATTTATTCATTAGTCCATTCAGAAAGTATTTATCCAACAACAGCTATCAGACACTGTTTAGAAACTGAAGTAAATAAACATACTCTCTCAAGGAATGTGCATTTTATTAGAAAGAACTTGAGCAAATGCATATATAAATATGTAATTTCAGGAAATGATAAATGCTAAGATAATGAGAGAAGCAGTTTAGGAGGTTAAGTGCTGTCAGAGTGAATTGTAGAGGGTCTTTCTTTTATGTAGAGAGATCAAAAAAAGTGCTTGTGATAAGGTATTTGAGCAGAGAGCTGATAATGGGAAAATTCAGGCCAGGTGGCTACTTGTGGAAAGATATTTCTAGGCAAAGGGAAGACTATGTGTAAAAATCCTAAGATAAGTGTGTGACAAAGTAAAGAAAGAGTCAGGGCCATTATGACTAGGCTTTAGTTATAAATGTAAGTGAAAGAGCCCAAAGCAGGACAGAGTACTAAGGCTATGCCATTGTGCATTGGATTCTCTCCATAAAGGAAGATACAAATTGGCAATGGGTACTGATTGTCAACACTGCCTTCTGAAATTAATAGGCTATCTCTCCAAAACATAGAAAGAACTGTAGCTGACAGTCTTCCCTCCACATCTTACAAATCATGTGCCAATGATCCTGGTTTGTTAATAAACATTCATTATGAGAACAAGAAAATGGAAATACAAGATTAGAATTGCTCATAACTCTGCAGTTTAATTAAGTCTGCTTTCTTTAATACAACTATCTAGTCCTTGTTTAGATGTTTATTAATATTCCATAATAACAAAAATAATATTAGAGATAGACTTATAGACTATTCATGTTTGCTTAACATTATACAATACCTACTTTTCCATTTTCTCTTTTCCTCGTGTTTCTCAGCTCCTCTCCAACCTGAATCCCAGCCTCAGGTAACCCAGATTAATAGCCTAATGTAAATCTTTACACAAGTTTCTCCATGTTACACAAATACAAACATACATGCAAATACTTATTCATTTTCTTTTAATGTCATTTATTTGTAAAAACAGGATTACAGGCAATCTGAGTTGCTGGGTAACTTGATTTTTCTTCATTACCATTGCATCATTGTGCCGTAGAAATCCCTCCAGGACTTTTTAATAGCTGCACTATAGCGATGTTGCAGATATTCAGGTGGTTTCCAGATTTGTGACACTTTTGAACAATGGGGCAAAAAAAGCAATACCCGTATTATCCTGTACTAGCACTTTTATTTCCTTGGCATATTTATCATAGTAACATAAAGGATGTATATATATACATATATTTTAATCTTTGTAGGTGTTGTGAGCTTGTTTTTCAAATGCACTGTGGTAATTTGCACCCTTGCCAGCTTTGGGTTTTAATGTGTTTGTTTATGCCAACATGACAGGTGAAAGTTGATATATCAATGTGTCTTTAATTTCTTATTTTCCTAATGCTATTGTGCATTTGGTTACTTGAATTTTGTTCCCTTACAAATTGTCTGTTTGTATCTTTTGATCATTTTCCTGTGGGAGTTTTTTTTTATTATAAATTTGAAAAACTCTTTGAACATTTTGTCAATTCTTAGATGAGTGCATATATTGTAAATATTTCCCTCTGTTTATCACTTGCTTACGATGTTGCTTGATATAAAAATATGTTTACTCCTTATTCAATTATATTTATATCTTTTATACATTCTGTTTTATAATTTTAAAAATAATATTGGGTTGTTAGCTGTTGCAAGAATGGTTAAATATTTATCATAAAATAAATAAAAGTATAAAAATATAGAAGAAAATATAGAACATGTTTTATATAAGTATGTGAAGATAAATATATTTATATAAGTATAGGCATTTTATATGTATATCTGCTTTGAACAACAATGAAATAACACAATGTTTTATGTCTGCATTTTATTATTTTAATGTGTTATGATGTCTTATCCATACCATTTAATATTTACCAAATACAATTCATCAACATGTGATTTGGCCTTATAAATATTATATCATCCATTTAAAAACAAAAAAATTGATGCACATAAAGATTTCAAATATTCTGTTACTTTAATAAAGTGCAACCATTAGTCCTTTAGCAAAATGTTTTGTGCAGGCTTATATTTATGTTCTTAGGATGAACCTCCATAGAGTAAATGTAGTATTAAAGGTCGGGAGCAATTTTAAGAATTCTAATAGTTCATGAGAAATCGACATTCAAAACTTTATAGTGAGGTATACCGAAGTAGCAATGAATGGCATACCCTTAGACCCACATTTTCATAGATACTGGCTCAAAATAGTATTATTCTATTCATCAAATGATGAGCAAAAAGTCAAGTGAAACTTGCGGTTAAGCACACAAACTTCTTATTTTAACAAAAAATTAAATAACCAAGAAAAAAAGAGCACAAATAATTTATGAATGATGTCAATTCACTTCTGTGGTTGATACTATTGTTAATGTGGAGGCTAGGAAGGGCTCAAGAAAAAATTAAACCATTTAAAATATCTCTTCATCATAACTTTTATTGTTGTCATTCTAATCTAAATGAAGAAATAGAATTCAAATATCTTTTAAAATATTTTTAAAACAATAAGATTAAAAATACGATGCATAAATTTCAAGTCACTTGGAAAGAACATAATTTTTAAGATATTGATAACTCTAGCAAACGTCATAAAAGAAAAAAACACAGGATTACGATTAGGAAGCAAATAGAGAAAGTAAAATAAGATTACCAAAGTAAGGAAAAGATAACTTCAATACATATGAATGTGTAAACTCCCTTATTTAAAATAAAATTCCTCATGAAGTGCCTAAAAAGAATCCAGCTATATTTTATCTTTTTCTGTTTCTTCTCTCCCAATTGCCACATGAAATATTTCTTGAAAAGATGCTTTCTTTTTTTAAAATTTTTTATTTTAAATATGTGTGGTACAATTCAGGGTTAGGTATGCAAATATTCATTATGTAGATACTCTTGCTGATGAGGTGTGTCCCCCCTGCCCCAGTGGTTTTCCACCACTGTCAATCCCATCCCTCCTCACCTGGCAGTTTCCCACTACTGTCAATCCCTTTCTTATAGTATTATGATAATTATTGAAGGTCTGTTTAATGAGTGAGAACATATGGTACTCTGTTCTTTGTTTCTGTGATAGAGCAGTAAGTATGACAGACTCTAAATCCATTCAAGTTGCTTCATTGTCCATATGTTCATCCTTCTTTATGGCTGTGTAATATTCCATTGTGTATATGTACCACATATTTTTATCCAGTTCAGTTTTGATGGGCAGCACAATTGGTTCCATATTTTTGCTATGTGAAGAGTGCTGCAATAAACATGTGTGTGTAAGTACCTTTTTTTTATTTTAAAGATGTGGGATACAATTCAGAGTTAGGTATACAAATGTTCATTATGCTGGTATCCTTGTTGATGAAGTGGGCCCCACCTCCCCTGGCAGATTCCCACTACTGCCAATCCCACCCCACTCCCCCCAGCAGTTTCCCACTACTGCCAATTCTTTTTTTGTAGTATTAAGATAATTGTTCAAAGTACATTTATGAATGAAGACATGTGATACTCAGTTCTTTGTTTCCATGATATATCACTCAGTATTATAGACTCTAAGTCCATCTAGGTTGCTGTGAGGTTCATGATTTTTTCTTTCTTTATGGTTGCATAATATTCCATCATGTATATGTACCACATTTTTTTTATCCAGTCCTCTTTTGATGAGCAGCACGGTTGGTTCCATGTTCTTGCTACCGTGAACAATGCTGCAATAAACATATATATGCAGGTATCTTTTTTATAAAGTGATTTGAGTTCTTCCGGGTATATTCCTAGTTGGGGGATTGTGGTGCCACATGGAAGGTAAATTTTTAGATCTTTTAGGAATCGCCTCACTGTTTTCCACAGAGGCTGTATTAGTTTACACTCCCACCAGCAGTATAGAAGTGTCCCCTTTTTACCGCAACCTCTCCAGCATTTTTTGAGTTATTGATGATGGCCATCCTGACTGGAGTTAGGTGATACCTCAGTATAGTTTTAATTTACATTTCTTTGATGACTAGTGAGACTGAGTATTTTTTCATGTATCTGTTGGCTGCTTATTTATCTTCTCTTGAGAAGTGTCTATTCATATGTTAGGCCCACTTTGTAAAGGGGCTGCTTTTTTTTCTTTCCTGCCAATTTGAGTTCCTTGTAGATTTTAGATGTTAGGCCTATGTCAGATATACAGTTGGCAAAAATATTTTACCAGTCTTTGGACTGTCTCCCTGCTTTCTTGATGGTTTCCTCAGAAAAAAAAAATAATAACTGGAGTTATCACACTCCCAGACTTTAAGCTTTATTATAAAGCTACAACAATCAAAACAGTCTGGTACTGGTACAAGAACAGGCATATAGACCAATGGAACAGGAATGAGGTTCCAGAAGCAAAGCCTCAATTTCTCAACCAACTCATCTTTGACAAAGCCTCCACCCCCAACCACCGGAGAGAGGAGAACCTATTCAGTAAATGGTGCTGGGAAAACTGCTTGACCACATGGAGAAGATTAAAACAAGACCCCTGCCTATCCCACAAAAATCAACTCTAAATAGGTCAAAGACCTAAAGGTAAAACCTCAAACTATAAGAACCTTAGAAAGTTCAAGAGACACGCTTATAGAAATTGGAACTGGCAACTAATTTCTGATCAAAGTCCCAAGTGGCCATGTCATAAGAGATAAGATAGACAAGTGGGACCTCATCAAACTGACAAGCTTCTGCAAAGCCACAGGTATCTTTTTGTAGAACGATTTGAGCTCCTCCAGGTATATTCCCAATAGGGGAGATTGCTAAGTTGTATAGAAGGTCAATTTCTAGTTCTTTCAGAAATCGCCACACTATTTTCCAAAGAGGTTGCACTAGTCTGCATTCCCATCTGCAGTGTAGAAGACCTCCTTTTTCTCCACATCCTCGCCAGCATTTGTTGTTGTTGGCTTTATTAATGATGGCCATTCTTATTGGGGTTAAGTCGTATCTCAACGTGAATTCGATGTGCATTTCTTTGATGATTAGTGAGGCTAAGCACTTTTTCATGTGTCTGTTGGCTGCCCATATCTCTTTTTTTGAGAAGTGTCTATACATATCTTTTGCCCACTTTGTAATGGGACTGTTTGGTTTTTTTTCTTTTCAGCACGTTTGAGTTCCCTGAAGATCCTGGATGTTAGGCCTTTGTCAGATATACAGTTGACAAATATTTTTTTCCCAGTCTGTGGGTTGTTTCCCTGCTATCTTGATGGTTTCTTTGGCTTTGCAGAAACTTGTCAGGCTGATGATGTCCCACTTTATCTTATCTGTTTTGGCATGAGCACTTGTGGCTCTGATCAAGAATTGGTTGCCAGTTCCAATTTCCATAAGGGTGTCTCTTGCATTTTCAAAGGTGAAAAGATGCATTTTTAAATTGATTCTTTTTTTCTTTAATTGAGAAAGAAGAAGAGGGTGGAGAAAAAAGAAAGGAGAAGGGAGGGAAGTGAGGCTGGAAGGGAGAGGAAAAAAGCATTCCATTAGAAGAGGGTAAAAAGAAAAGAAATTTAGCAGTAAACTCCTACCTGCACATGAAGTAGAGAGGGGATGAAATGAGCTGCTTTTTTGTTGTTTGTTTTCAGAGAAAGAGGATCTATACCTTTAATCGGTTTTTCAAAAATATGAAGAGCCATAAAGTAGAACTGTCCCAGAGTGCAGACTTTTAAATTCATCTTCCTGCCTTTTTCCCCCTTGCCTCAAACTAGGAGTGTCCT
Source organism: Tarsius wallacei (assembly GCA_963574415.1). Classification (NCBI taxonomy): domain Eukaryota; kingdom Metazoa; phylum Chordata; class Mammalia; order Primates; family Tarsiidae; genus Tarsius; species Tarsius wallacei. Next base: position 4,752 of record CAUYQG010119182.1, on the reverse strand, counting down.
AGAGTGCAGACTTTTACATTATTGTTTTAATTAAAATAAACCTAGGAGAAAGGGTACCCCTACCACCCCAAAGCATATTGTTTATCCATTGAGGCCCTGCTGTGTGTCAGCATCTGTGGCTTGGTTCAGGGGTGCAGCCCTTAATAAGACAGACAACAGGCCATGCCTTCATGGACCTCAGAATTAGGTAGAGAAAATGTATTGGAAAACTGCACAAATTATGAAATGCTTTACTCAAAATTATACACTAAATGTGTCTAGGTATAGAAGGCATACTTGATAGATTTTCCATGTTCAGCAAAAGCCAGAAGCCATATCAAGATAATATTTAATATGTATGCTGAAATCTTGCTTTGGTAAAGGCAGTGCTAAATGTTTTGGGGGAATCAAAGATGAGTAAGACATGAAGTTTGCCCTAAAGGAATTTTTATTCTTTTTAGTTAAAGTGATTTATCCCTTTGATGACAAAGAAATTGAGAGTTCTTCCATTTCTTTCTGAAAACTATAATGAGATAATATATATCTCTAAGAGTCCCTTTCTATCATTCTCTTGGTTTAGTAGAACTTCCTTCAACGTCTGAGTTTCAAGAGACATTGTTAAATTCTGCTTCATAGGCCAGTAACTGTTTAACATTCACTCATGTTTTTGTCTTTCTTCGGAGGGAAGTAAAAGGTGGATTTAACAAATTGCGACTGTTAGCAATTTTTCTCAGAAAGCTACACCAAAATATATGTATACTTTTCTCAGAAAGATGCAATTTATATAATTGTAGTAAGTGGAGCATGCAGTGCCTACAAAGTTCCAGTGAGAAACCTTGGTTCAAAAATTCTGTCATACTGAAGAATATGGAAATACCTGGCCATTAAACCAGTTTTAATTAGGTAATGGAGATACAATGGAAATTTTTCTGAGAAAAGCTATAAAATACTTTAAACATTTACTTCCTTTAATAAAGTAATTCATTTGTAGGAAGTACCCTCTCTCTAGGCTCCACATAATATGGAGAACACTACAAAAAGTTTTGCAAGAATCCCTTGTAGAAGAAAAGAACAAAGACAAAAATGGTAAAATATAAAAATAATGAAATAGTGTTTTGAGAAGAAAATAGTAGTAGAAAAATATTTTATCTGATCTCTAGATATATTTTATCCTAAAATGTCTACCTCAGAAATAGTCCTGAACTAGATAAGGAATCTACTCCTGACTTTGACATACTACCTACACAATATGGTGAGAAGGATATGCAATTAGAGGTCCACACATTCAGGACCTCATCAAACATCATGGAACTGAGTTGCTCAGCTCATATTCCTGAGGTTTGTTGGAACTACAGGACAATCCAAAATGCAATGAATTAAAACATTAAAAAAAAAAATTGAGTGAAGAGAATCTAAAAACTTCCTCTGTCATTTCTTTTAAATTATCCATTCTCTGTCCTGGGAAACAAAGGGGTTAATCCTTTTGAGGGCTAGTAGGAGCTGTAGAGAGGTTTCCATGGATGCCTGAGCAAAAAAAAAAAAAAAAAGATCCTTGACATTTTTATATTCCCCATTCTTTTGGTTTCATATTTCCTTGGATGCAAGATATATGGCAGAGGGTTGGGGGAGAGGGTAGTTTGAATTTGTATTTTCCTCCCTGCGCTTTGTACCAGAGAATTCTTGAGATTGTTTTCAGCATTTAAGGATCATCTTCATGGCATGCAGAAGCAAATAAAATAACCTGAGGGTAGGAGACAACTTTTCTGCATTTGTGATAGAAAAGTTTTCAGCCATATACAGTTGAATATTCTCAGTTCACTTGTTAATCAAAAAGATAACTACCTAAAGCATTAATTAATAGAGTCCTCTACATTTCAGCTTTCAAGTAATAAAGAATCCTGATCCAGAAAAATAATAAATCTAGATAAAAGATAAATCTTTTATTTTTAGATGTGGGTTAGTATATGGGAGAGTGAGAGCACAGAATTAAACAAAAAATATCTTGCTTCTCCATAATCTTTGTCTCTTTCTAGGAATAACTAATAAAAAGAAAGCTAAACACAATAGAAGTTAAAATTCTATGCTTACACACATCTCATGTTATCACTTTCAACCATGAGTAACTCTGTTTAATATGTGTGAGTTAATCTTTCTGCTTTTACAGATAAGGACGTGCAATTTCTGAAATAGGGCAGGGACCTTGAAACCATGAGTTGAACAAATGCATAAACTAATTAAGTTAAAATTAATGCTCTAAGGCTCAGAGTTTCAAAAATTATTGTCTTTGTGGAAAAGTCACCTTCCAAATATACAATTAAAAATAATTAGGTCCAATGTGAAACATTCATTGATAAAAGAGCAGAAAAAATGTTTTTGAAACTTTATTTTGAAGGTTGAATGTGTGATTTTCCAGAAGGTGTTATGTGTTTATATAAAACAAAACTGTTTTAATCTTTATTGATTCCAACATGGATTTGAACATAGTAAAACCAAAATGCTGTTAAAAATTAGACTGGATGTTATCATATTTCTTTCAAAAGAAAGATTTTTTTTTAAGTTCCCAACTGAAAATTGCTAGCATGTCAAAAATTAGAAAATAAAATTATAATTTTTACCTCTATCCCTCATTCTATAAATCAGAAAAATATAGCCCCATCACTTGAGAATAAACTTAGTCAATTAATACTTTTCCTTAGGCTTTCCTTTCATGCTCTAATCTCCAGGTCCCAATTTTTAAAAGTTAAGTGATATATTAGTTAGGGTGGAAAATGAAATAATATTGGCTCTGATCCTCTCTCTGTCTACACTGACTGTTATCTTTCCATCCCGTCATATACTGTAGAACTCTTCATATCTCTCCTCTCTAGTCTGAGATTCAAGCCTCCTCATCTTATCTGCTTAGCCTGTTCAATAACATCAGACCTTGGCACTCAATCTTCAGCACCCCTAGTTATAATAATTTTTAGAGCTTGCTTCATTTACCCACAAAAGATGTGCTAGCATATTGAATTAACAGAAATTCTAATTAATGTATTTAAACTAAGGAAAGACTTAGATAAAATAATTTGCAAATTATTTACACAATAATTTCTCAATTTAAGCTAATTGCAATAAATTTCCCAGAATTTTTTTTTTTGCAATTTGTAAAATTTATTTCAAACTGTGTTTAGATAGTTAACAGTCTGAAATAGATATTTTAATGGAAAATTTAGAGTCATAAGCAGTAGAATGCTTCTTTCAATAATAGTGAGGAATTAGTCATGACATAACCACTGAAGTTATTGATGAAAAAATTGAGAACAATGAGGTAATTGACAATCAGGAATAGAAACACAGGTAAAATGACCACGAACAATCAAAACAATCCTCAGCAAAAGAAACAAAGCAGGAGGTATCACACTTCCATACTTTAAACTTTTTTATATGGCTACAATAATCAAAACAGCTTGGTATTGGTACAAGAACAGGCATATAGACCAATGGAACAGGAATCAGGAGATTCAAGAAACAAAACCTCAATTTTTCAGCCAACTCATCTTCGATAAAGTCTCCAACAGCAACCATTGGGAAGAGGAGAACCTATTCAGTATGGTGTTGGAAATGGTGCTGGGAAAACTGACTGACCACATGCAGAAGATTAAAACAAGACCTCTACAGAAAAATACACAAAAATCAATTCTAAATGGACAAAGGGCCTAAAAGTAAAACCTCAAACCATAAGAAATTTGGAAAATGCAGGAGATATCCATATGGAAATTGGAACTGGCAACAAATTCCTGATCAAAATGCCAAGTGCCCGTGCCATAACAGGTAAGATAGACAAGTAGTGCCTCATCAAACTGACAAGTTTCTGCAAAGCCAAAGAAACTATCAAGAGAGTGGGGAGACAGCCCACAGAATGGGAAAAAGTATTTGCCAAATCTATATCTGACACAGGCCTTACTTACATCCAGGGTCTACAAGGAACTCAAGTGTGCTGAAAAGAAAAACACAAGCATCCCTATTACAAAGTGGCCAAAGATATGAATAGACGCTTTTCAAAAGAAGATATATGAGCAGCCAACAGATACAAGAAAAAATGCTCAACCTCACTAATCAGAAATGCAAATTAAAACCACATTGAGATACCACCTAACTCCAGTGAGGATGGCCATCATCAATAACCCAAAAAAACAACAGATGCTGAAGAGGATGTGGGGAAAGGGGAACACTTCTACACTGTTGATGGGAATGTAAACTAATACAACCTCTATGAAAAACAGTTTGGCAATTCCTAAAAGATTTAAAAATTGAGCTTCCATACAACTCTGCAATCCCTCTCCTGGGAATATACTGAGAGAAACTCAAATCACTCTATGATAAAGATAACTGCACATGCATGTTTATTGCAGTGTTATTCACAATAGCAAAAACATGGAACCAACCAAGCTGCTCATTGAAAGAAGACTGGTCCAGGATTTTTTTTTTTGTAGGTAGTTTTCTTACTACATAGTCAATTTCCTTGATTGTTATTGGTCTATTTAGGGTCTCAATTTCTTCTTGTTTCAGCCTCGGCAGGTTGTGTGATGACAGAAAGACCTCCATTTCCTTGAGGTTTTCAAGTTTGTTTCCATATAAGTGTACATAGTAGTCTCTAATAATCTTTTGTATTTCTTCAGGGTCTGATGTGACTTCATCTTTTGTGTTTCTGATTGTGCTTATTTGGATTTTTTCTCTTTTTTTCTTGGTCAGTCTAGCTAGGGGACCATCGATCTTGTTTATCCTTTCAAAGAA
>CAUYQG010119177.1:0-24832 GCA_963574415.1 Tarsius wallacei | reverse complement strand
GCTCGGTGGCTCAGCCTGTAATCCCACGCCTTGGGAGGCTGAGGTGAGTGGATTGCCCGAGCCCGCGGGTTCGAGACCCGCCTGGGCAGGCGAAACCTCATCTCTACAATAAATCAAAAAAATTAGCCAGGCGTGGTAGCGTGCGCCTGTAGTTCCGGCTACTCGGAAGGCTGAGGCAGAAGGATCGCCGGAGCCCTGCAGGCCGAGGCTGCAGTGGCCGGGAGCGGCCACTGCACTACAGTCTGGGTGACAGAGTGAGACTCCAACTCAAAAAAAAAAAAAAAAGAAAGAGAAAGGAAAAGGAGAAAGAAAGAAGACGGGCACAAAGGAAGGAATGAGAAGGGAGGGGGAAGAGGAGGAAAATGAGAAAAGGGAGGTTGGAGACTAGCTTGTGTTTGAGGCTTGAGCCATCTTCAGCAGCTGTGTCAGCCATGATGCCCATATAGGCTCTGCTTCCAGACCCTCGGAACCCCCTCCCTCTTTCCTCCAGTATTCTTTGAAGCCTTCCAAGGAGCCGGGGATACCAAGAGGTTATTGTGAGAGTTCTGGTGAAATAGAGTAAGACCCTAAGCTTGGGTAGGCAATGGGGTGGGAGTAGAAAGATTACTTCAAGAAATATTTATGTAGAAATGATAGAACTTCACTCATTCAGCACATGTCTTTCAAGGGCCTGCTATGGCTTCGGGTATTCAGAGATCAAAGACAGTCTGCATCCTAAGAGGGGAAGATGGGCAGGAAGACATATTACAGATCAATGTGAAAGATGCTATGATAAGAGATAAGCCAGTGAGGGAGAGGCCATGAGAGACCAGGAATCGATGGGCTGTGGAAAGGGAGAAGGAGGGGTCTAGCATGACTTCTAGGTTTCTGCCTCACATGGGGAGTGGAGAGTGGAGCCATCAACTGAGGCATGGAGCACACGGTAAGGGCATATCTGGGGCATGTCTGGAGGCAGATGATAATTTTCATTTGGGCCTCTCACTCTTCCTTTGCCCCTGACCCCTTCCAAAAAGCCAAATGTAGCCTAAGGGGTCTGTTGCCTTCTCAATCAAATGAATGACAAGAAAAACACCTAGAAGAGTGAGTGCCCAATAAATGTTAAGTTAAAGAAAACAATAAAAACTGCAGAAATGTAAAACAAGATTCATACTAATCAGGGTACCTCTCTCCTTCCTTCCATGAGATCAGGGAGGAACGTGTGGCCTCCTGGCCTGAAAGGCAGTCAGTGGAATAGTTCACTTAATCATTGTTGTGGACTTATATAAAGCTTCTTGTTAAAGGCAAGCGTGTGTCTTTCTCTACACCCATATCTCCCTTGAACATGTTTTCCACTCTACAATAAATTATACTTTCTCTGACCTCCTCTTGAATTCTTTCTTGTGTTGAGGTCAAGAACCCACAGAGCAACTATACCCCACACACCCTGATATTACACCCACCGGAGACTTGACAAAATTAGAACTCAACCTCCCAAGAAGCTTGATTGTCAAAAAGAGAATATGGCTATAAACATACAGAAACAGCTCACAGCTGGCAGAGGCTCTTGCAATGAAGGTGAGAAGGGGGCAAAGGAGCCCTAGCAAAAGGAGTTTGCATTGCATTATTTGTTTGTCACTTTGCAAATCACATTCGTTGCATGATACCATGGGAGAAGTCACCAAAATTGTGAAGTTTTTTTGTTCTCATGCTTTAACTATTGTGAGTTTACTCAGATTTTGGGAGAAGATGAAGTCGAGTGTGGAGACATTGTTTATATTGATGCTGCTGGGTGGTGAAGTCATGGAAACTTGGAAAGATTTACTGAATTGCTTCCCCAGATGAAGGGCCACGGGGAATTAAAAGGCTTTAATAGACCCAACTCATCAGACCTCAGGTCTTACTGATGTGACAAGACTTGTAAACATTCTAATCTTGTTTGAAACACTGCTGATGCCCATGTTGAACTTAAGCTGGACACGTGGACTAGGTGACTGACCACTGACACCTGCTTTCGTTTCTTGTTATTTGACTATCTCAACCACAGTGAAATCACCAATAGTAGAGAAATGCAGGCCAAGTGTGGTGGCTCACGTCTATAATCCCAGTGCTTTGGGAGTACGAGATGGGAGGATTGCTTAAGGCCAGGAGTTCGAGACCTCAGTGAGACCTCATCTCTACAAAACATTAAAAAAATTAGTTGGGTACAGCGGTGCATGCCTGTAGTCCCAGCTACTCAGGAAGCTGAGGCAGGAGGATCCCTTGAGCCCAGGAGTTGGATGCTACAGTGAGCCATGATTGTGCCACTGTACTGTAGCCTGGGTGACAGAGTAAAACACTGTCTCTAAAAACAAAACGATACAAAAAAAGAAATACAGTGCCATTTGATAGACATAAAGTCATATTTTAGGAAAAATGCTCAGGTTTTAAGGATTAAACTTAAATCAAGCAACTTAAATTAAGCAATTAAATATAAACAAGACTCTTGCTTTACATTTCTGTATCTTTTGCCTTTTTGAAGTGCTCCTATATGAGTGTGTCTATGTTCTGGGCACATTCCTGGGGTTTCACATGTACTCATTCGTTCAAGCCTCACAACAAACCTGCAGGGTAGTTCCTAGTATTATTCCCATTTCACAAATAATAAAACTGAGACCCAGTGAAGTTAGGAGACAAACTCTTCACTCTTCAGTGGAGGAGACTGTACTCCAAGCCTGGCAGTCTGGCTTCAGTGCTCTTAGCCACTTTGTGTACAAACTTGAGAATGTATCTAAATTATCAGGCATCAGCCCTGTCAGTGGGGCTTCATTTCCAGGGAACTTATTAAGCTGAAAGTGAATTATGCTCACCAAGAAGACTCAATTTTCCTAGAATTTTAGAAAGCACTGGAGAAGTCCCAGAGCCTGAAACATCTTCTTGTGGGTCTAACAGAGGGAAATGCTTGGGTCCACCTTCTTCTTTTCATGAAATGACTGAGACCAACCTGAGAACCATCACAGGGCTGTAAATTTGGAACCTGTATTGAGATGTGCCCTGGCTAAGCACACTCCACGGCTCCATTTGTTATATATTTGTCCTTGTGGACTTCACTGATGTTCTCAAAATCGACCCACATCTAGCACAGGCTGATAAAAGTACACTTTTGCATAAAGTGTGTTAATTCAACTGCTTTTGTACTGCTATTCACAAAACATAAATTTGTCTAGCTAGCTTCACTGTTGTTATCAATTTTTAAACATTATAGACTTCAGTCCTAGGGTGTAGCAGAGTGGTTTACTGATTAATCCTCTCAGTAAAGACAACAGCAAATACTGGACAAAATATTTTAAAACCTTTTTGTAAATGTATCGATCAACTGGAGAAGATTGAAAGATAAATCCAGGTGCCTAACATCATGAGAAAGCAGGCACCCAGAGAGGTAAGCCATGTACTGATGCTGTAACCGAGCCTATACTATAAAAATCATAAGATGTTTATTTTACCTATTTTCCTTTTTCTTCCTCCTCTTCTTCCTCCTCGCATGACCGCTTGTCATTTCCATAGAGGGTAGTCACTGGTAATTGATTAACTTCACATCCTAACCCCCGGGGGCTGCCTAAAAGATTAATGAACTTGTTTTTCTCTTAAAGAACGATGATCCTTAGATCTTACATACCTCCTTGATGGCATCCTGAAGGTTGATCTGGCAGGACACAAACAGCTTTGATCACTGGGGAATCACACCCTCTCACACATCCACTTTACCCATAAAAGCTCCCAGTGTTCAAAGGCAGATCAGATTTGAGAGTTTATTTCTCCTGCTTTTGCACTCTGACCAGCTAGAATAAACTTTTCTCTGCTCCTAAGCACTGATGTGTCAGTGTGTGGTTTACTGCATATCGGGTACGTGCACCTAAATTTGGGGGTTCTACAACAACGTCAGCATTTACATTGAGCTTCAGGTTTTAGAACCCCCACAAAGCACAGAGGGTTTGTCAATGGTGGGGGGGGGTCTAATGGGAAACCACACCCCCAGCACAAACCCATACACCTGGATCCCAAAGGCTACGATTCAGTACATGGGTGAGTTCAAAATAAATCAGTGCCCTACCTACATCTCCCTTGAGAATTAATAACTGCCAGCTATCCCTTGTGTATGTTTGCTGCCCAAATTCACACTATCTTGGTGATTCAGAAAACCTGAAGCCATGAATCTACTTTCTCGTGATCCTGGACTGATAGTGCCCTGAGGCGCCTTCTAGAAGCAAACAACGCATTCCTGGAGGAAAGGAAAATATCCTCACCCAGACATCAGAGAATTCCCACATAAAGTTCTGGGAAACACGAGATTACAGTTTGTTTAAAAATTACAAAACAGACTGGGCATAGTGGCTCATGTCTGTAATCCCAGCACTTTGGGAGGCTGAGGTGAGAGGACTGCTTGTGCCCAGGAGTTTGAGACAAGCCTGGACAATAGACCAAGACCAGACCAAGATGAGGTCTTGTAGTCCCAGTTACTTGAGAGGCTGAGGATTGTTGGAGCCCAAGAAGTAAAGCTGTAGTGAGCCATGATCATGCCCCTGCACTCCAGCCTGGGTGACTGAGATCCCAACTCAAAAAAAAAAAAAATTACAAAACACAAAGATATAAGACATTATGAGTGACAGCCCACAATCGAAAAACCAGAAAGTACTGTGTTTCACTAAATAGGGCAATTTTGCCCTCCAGGGGACATTTTTGGTTGGCACAACTAAGGGAGAAGAAGAGAGTGGTGCTACTGGCATCTAGTGGGTAGAAGCCAGGGATGTTGTTAGCATCCTACAATTCACAGGACACCTCCCCTCCACCCATAACAGAGATTTATCTTGCCCACAATATCAACAGTGCCAAGACTGAGAAACCCCAAGACAGAATAATCATGCCTGCAAAGCTTCTGTATTGGAACTATCAGGAAATACAGTTAAGTATAAACTTGAAGAAATTCAAAATATGAAATAAAGAGGAATATATTATCAAACAGATTTGAAGAGCCAAATAAAATTTCCAAAAATAGATTAAGAAAAGCAACTGAAATTAAAAATTCAGTGGAATAGTCATTGTGGAAAACAGTTTGGTATTATCTAGTAAAACTGAAGATAAACATAATCTGTAATCCAACAATTCCATTCCTAGTATATAATCTAAGAAATCCATGCACATGTGTTTCAATATGCATATACAATGATGTTCATGGCAGCATTGTTGAAAATAGTGCCCCTTCAAAAAAGGGAAAGAACTAACCCAAATATCCATCAAAAACAGAATAAAAAATTATAATATATTCAGATAAAAGAACACCTCACAGCAGTGAAAATAAATGAACCACAAGTGCAAACATGCGTTAACCTTCAAACATAATGTTGAATGAAAGAAGCAGGTCCAAAATATGCATACAGTTTTAAGTTAAAAGAAAACAAGCACACCAAACTGAACACAGCTGGTAAAACTATAAAGAAAAGCAAAGACGATTGCGTCAATGTCAGGGTGTTGATTACCTCTGGTGAAGGAAGGGGTTAGGAATCAGGGAAGGACACACAGGGCTTCTTGGCTACTGGAAATGTTCTATTTCTAGGGTAGTTACTTGAGCATTTGTTTTTATAGTTAATTGTTGAGCTGTACATTTATATTTTTGAACTTTTCTGAATTGTGTTACATTTTCCAAATTAACAAAAGTTTATAAAATGAAGTGATATATTTAATAGCAGATTAGACAAAACTGCAGTAAGAATTAGTTGTACTGGAAGACCAATCTAAAGAAATTATCCAGAATGCAGTTCAGAGAGAAAAAGAGATGGAAAGTATGAAATAAATATTACATTGGAATTCTAGGAGACAGAAGAGAGAGAAGGGACAGAGACAATATTTTAAGAATTAATGCCCGAAAACTGAAGAATAAATAACTGATAGCAGTCCACTCAATTGGGAAGCCCAGCTAATCACAAGCAGGATAAATAAAAAGTAATCTATTCCCAGAACATGTCACAGTGAAACTTTCTAAATGTCTACAATTTTTTTTTAATTTTTAAAAAATTATTAAAAGCGGTCAGAGAAAAAAGATAGACAAACTTCATGTAAATGACAATGAGACTGATGACTTTTTTCAACAAACTGTGAAAGCCAGGGGTCAGTAGAATAATATCATTATTGAGCTAAAGACAGACAAAGAATATCAGGAAATCAAGAGATATAAAAATATTCAATAACTCATGAATTAAGAGCAAATTATAATGGAAATGTAAAATATTTAGAAAAGCTTAAAAACAAAAACGTTATATGTCAAATATGTGAAATACAGTTAAAGTCACACTTTAGAGGAACATCATAGTCTTAAATGTTTAGAAGATAAAACAGACTGGAGATTAACATATTTAAACATTCAATTTAAGAAATTCAAGGAAAAACAACAGATTAAAATAAAAGAAAATAATAAAGAACCAGAATTAAAAGGCAGAAACAATAGTAAGGATCAAGACTGCCGAAAGTTAGTTTTTTGAAAAGTCTGATAAAACTCTGGTGACAGTGATCTAAAAAACAAGACACAACTTCAAAATATTAAGAATGGGAAGAAGCCAGGCTCAGTGGCTCAGCCTGTATCCCAGCACTTTGGGCGGCCGAGGCAAGTGGATTGACTGAGACTGTGGGTTCAAGACCAGCCTGGGCAACTTGGTGAGACCTCGTCTCTACATTTAAAAAAAAAAATTAGCTGGGCATGGTGGCATGCACCTATAGTTCCAGCTACCTGGAAGGCTGAGACGGAAGGATGATGGAGCCCAGCAGGTCAATGCTGGAGTGGCTGTGAGTGTGCCACTGCACTCTAGCCTGGGTGACAGAGTGAGACCCCAACTCAAAAAAAAAAAAAAATTAGAAGAGAGGATAAAATTATACAAGGATTTTTAAAAGATAAGATAAAAAATGATATTAAATACTTTGGACCCAAAAAATTGAAAATTTAAATGGAAAAATCCCTAGAAATATGCAACCTACCAAAATTAACTCATGAAGAAAAACTCTGCATAGTCTCATAAACAATAAATTAAGTCAGTAGCTCTGCCAAAAATTCAAGAAGCAAACAATTCCAATCTTACAAAAACTTCTCCAGAAATATAAAAAATTTAAAGTCAACTCATATTATGAACCTGGCATAAATTTAATACCAAAACCAGATCAAGAAATATATGAGAACAAGCTGGGAACAGTGGTTCACACCTGTAATCCCAATACTTTGGAAGATGGAGGAGAGATGATTGCCTGAGCCCAGGGTTCGAGACCAGCCTGGGCAATTTTGCAAGACCTCATCTGTACAATTTAAAAAAAAGAAAAAAATTAGCCAGGCATGCGCTTATAATTCCAGCTACTTGGAAGGCTGAGATGGAAGAATCACCTGAGCCCAGCAGGTCGAGGCTGCGGCAGCCATAAATTTGCCACTGCACTCTAGCCTGGGCGACAGGATGAGACTCCAATTCAAAAAAAAAAAGAAAAGAAAAAAGAAATGTATGAATTTGATGGGCCATGCTACTCATGAATAGATGCAAAATCTAAACAAAATATTAGCAAACCAGATATAGCAACATATAAAAATGTACTACATCCTGAAAAAGATGATTTTTTTTCTGGGAATGAAAGTGGCTTTATCATTTTTTTAAAAAAATCAATTAATGTAACTCATCACATTAATGGATTGAAGGAGAAAAATCATCCCACTTGCTGCTGAAAAAAGTATTTGATTAAATATCCATTCATGACAAAAACTCTTAGAAAACTGGAAGCAAAAGTATATTGATAAAAGATAGCTTTTAAAAACTCACAGCAAACATTGTACTTAATGATGACTCCTTGAAAAATCTTCCCTATAAGATCAGGAGTCAGGAGAATGTTCATGATATCTACATTGACCTGGATGTTGTGAGCAAGAATGAAAGGGAGGAAAGAGAGGGAGGAAGGGAGGAAAGTTATAAAAACTGATAAGAAGAAACCAAAATTGTTATTTTTCATGAGACTATCTATGTGGCAAATCTTAAATCATTCACAAATAAATGAATAAAATAAATAAAAGCATTTGTCAAAGTTATTGGACACAAAATCAGTATACACCCATCAATTTCACTAAATTAATTTCACTTCCATAAATTACCAAAAACAGATAGAAATGTAACTTTTAAAACTCTAATCATTCAAAATAACATCATAACGCAAAGTAACCAAAATAGATCTAACAAGAGATGTTCAAGATTCTTGTGGAGAAATGTGTAGAACTATTTAAAAGTATTAAAAGAGAATTATTATTTCATGTAACAAACACTTGTGCAGGACCTACTACATGTTAAGCAGCTCTAATGCTTTGTAATTAGTAACTGATTAAATCCTCTTAACCACTGCTATGAGAAAGCCACTATTACTATAATAACCCCATTTATAGACGAGGAAACAAGGTTATCTCATGGTTACAAATTTACTGAGTGACAGAGCTGGAACTTTAACCCCAGGTAGTTTGGCTACAGAATCCATGCTCTTAACCTTGTATTATGTCACCTCTCCTAATGAGTTAAATAAATGGAAAGAGACATCCTATTTATGGTTTGGAATACATAAAATTATACACTGTCAATTCCCCCAAAATTAATCTGTAATTTTAATGCAGTTCCAACATCAGGAAGTGCATAGCTTCAGGCACAGCACCCTTCCAGATTTTGAGGTTCATGTACAGCACAGGGAAAAAATCAAATCGCCACCATGACTCACGTTGAAGCCAAGAACTGGACTGCTCTTTTATTAAGCATGTAGTATGTTCCAGTCACTGTTCTGGAACCTGGGATGCAGTGATAAATGAGACAGACAAGTTTTCTCAAAGAACTGAATCATACAGTATGCATTTTAACCACAGAGAAATTAAGCAAAATAGCAGTAACAAGAAGATAACTAGAACATCACCAAATGTTTGAAAATTAAACAACATACTTCTAAATCACCCATTGATGACAGAAGAATTCACAATGGAAATTAGAAAATATTGTGAGCGAAATGGTTAAAAAATCAAAGATGAGACATGTGAGACACAACTAGAGCAGCACTTAGAAGAAAATTTGTATTCATATTGTTAGAAATAAAGCCTTAGTACATACATTTGAGATAAATAAAGCCTGAAAAATCAATGATCTAAGCATCCATCTCAAGAATATATTAAAGAAGAGCAAGTTAAACCAAAGAAAAGGCAAGAGAGAGTGGAATAAAGACAAGAACATAAATCAGTGAAATTGGGGAGGAATAAACAACAGAACAGAGAAAATCAACAAAGTCAAAAGTTGACTGTAAAGACTAATCAAACTAATAAACACATTGCAAAACTGATCAAAGACAAAACAGACCAGGCGCAGTGGCTCATGCCTATAATCCCAGCACTTTGGAAGGCCAGGGTGAGAGAATTGCCTGAGCCCATGGGTTTGAGATAAGCCTGGGCAACTTGGTGAGACCTCATCTGTACAAAAAATCAAAAAATTAGCCGGGGATGGTGGCACGTGCCTGAAGTTCCGGCTACTTGGAAGGCTGAGATGAAAGGATCACCTGAGCCCAGCGGGTCGAGGCTGCGGTGGCCATGAGTGTGCCACTGCACTCCAGCCTGGGCGACAGAGTGACACTCCAACTAAAAAAAAAAGACAAAACAGAGAAACCATATATTCCAACATCAGGAATAAAAAAGGGACATCACTAAAAATCAGAACCTACATATGTTAAAAATATAAGAGGACATCATGAACACCTGTGAATACATTTGAATTTTTTTTACTAAACGAAAAGCTTCTTTAACTATACAAGTTACTAAAATTAACACTAAGATAAATAGAAATTATGATTTTCCTATTTTTAATGAATAAATTAAAACTGTAATTTAAAAATTTCCCATAAAGCAAATTCTAGGACAACATGGATTCCAAAGTGAACTCTTCTAAATATTTAATGAAGAATTGAGCATAAATCTTATGCAAACTCTTCAAGATAATAGAGAAAAAAACACTTCTTAATTTGTTTTATGAGGGTAGAACAATTATGGTACCAAAACCTGATGAAACTTTGTAAGAAAGAAAAATTATATGTCAATCTCCTTCATAAACTTAGTTGAAAATCTAAACATAATATTAGCTAATCAAATGCAATGGTATATAAAAATCATATATATAAAGACATAGCATTTAAAAATAAATCAATGTAATTCATATTTACAGAACAAAGAAAAAAACAAAAGGAAAAGAACACATGATCTCAATAGGTGCAGAAAAGACATTTGACAATAGTCGATACTCATTTTTTAAAGTAAAATCACTTCAAAAACTAAGAATGGAAAGGAACTCCATTAACCTGACTTTTAAAAGTGTGTACTGAATTGGAGAACATCCTCCTAAGTGAATTAACACAGGAACAGAAAGCGAAATACTTATAAGTGAGAGCTAAATGAAGGATCTGCAAAGGCATAGAGGATGATATAATGGACATTGGAGATTCAGAAGGGGGAGCGAGGTACACCTATCGGGTACAATGTGCACAGGTGGGAGAGGTGGGGACACTAAAGGCCCAGACTTCTTCGCCACTATACAATGCAACCATGTAACCAAAAATTATTTGTATCCCTTAAAGCTACTGAAATTTTTTAAAAACCTAAAATATCATGCTTTGTGGTAATATATACAAAGATTTCCCCCTTTGAAATCAGGAATAAGATAAGGATGTCTGCTATTATGATTTCATTTCAACATTATGCTAGAGTCATAGCTGGTGCAATAAAGCAATACAAATTAAATACAATTAAAAAGAATAATGAACAAGAAATGTAAGCAGAAAAACCTGTCATTATTAGCCAATAGCAAGATTGTGAACACAAATTTTTTAAAAGGACTGACATATAAACTATCAAAACGTATAAGTGTATTAACCAAGGTCACTAGATATAAGATTAATATTAAAAAGTAATTGTCTAGCCTGGTGTGGTGTCGTGCATTTGTAGTTCTAGCTACTTGGAAGGCTGAGGCAGAAGGATTGCCTAAGCCCAGTAGGTCGAGGCTGCGGTGGCCGTGAGCATGCCACTGCACTCCAGCCTGGGTGACAGAGTGAGATTCCAACTCAAAAAAAAAAAAAGTAATTGTCAGCTTGGGCAACATAGTGAGACCTCATCTCTACAAAAAAAAAAAAAAAATCAGTGTTGTGGTGCACCTATAATCCCAGTACGTGAGAGGGTGAGGTTGGAAGGTTGCTTTAGCCCAAAAGGTCAAAGCTGCAGTGAACTGGGCCACTACACTCTGGCTTGGGTGACAGAGTGAAACTCTGTTTCAAAAAAAAAAATTGGCCGGGCTCGGTGGCTCAGACTGTAATCCCAGCACTTTGGAGGCCAAGGCGAGTGGATTGACTGAGCCCGCGGGCTAGAGACCAGCCCGGGCAACTTGGCAAGACCTCGTCTCTACAATAAATCAAAAATTAGCTGGGCATGGTAGCGTATGCCTGTAGTTCTGGCTACTTGGAAGGCTGAGGAGGAAGGATCGCTGGAGCCCATCAGGTCAATGTTGTGGTTGCTGTGAGCATGCCACTGCACTCCAGCCTGGGCGACAGAGTGAAACTCCAACAACAACAACAACAACAACACCACCAACAAAGACTCGATATTGTGGAAATGTTAGCTATTCCAGAAATTCTAGGAAGTTTTTTTGTTTGGTTGGTTGTTTTTTTGGTGGAAATTGACAAGTTGATTCTAAATGGAGGAGACAATCTTGAAGAAGAACAAAACAGTTGATGCAAGTATAGATAGAAGACAGTATAGTAATCTGATTTATAACAGAAGTACCACTTTACAACAAAAATAGCACTGCACTGCAATGGGAAAGCGACAATATTTTCAATGAATTGCATGGTATTAATTGGATATCCATGTGAAGGGAAAAAATAAACCTTCACTCTCAACCTCACACCACATACAAAACACAGTTCCAGACATACAGAGACCTACATGATAAAACATAAGACTTCTGGAAGAAAACGGGAAAAAAGCATCTTTGTGACCTTGTAATAAGCAAAGATTTCTTAAACAGGAACAAAAAATATTAATCCTAAGTGAAAATATTGACAAACTACATTTCATTAAAATAAAAAATTTCTGTTCACCAAAAGACATCCCCAAGAGAGTGGAAAGGCAAACCAGAGTGGGAGAGGGCAGTTGTAACTATACATATGTGTAGATAAATATGTGTACGTGTGTGTACATGAACACACACACAGATATATGCCAAAAGACTACTATTAAGAATATCCAAGGAACTCCTACAATCAATAAGAAAATGGCCAACATTCCAATAGAAAAATAAGCAAAAACTTGAACAGGAATTTCACAATTGAAAAAGTCTGAATGACCAATAAATATCTGAAAAAAAAGGAACTTTATTCATCATCAGGAATATTCAAATTTTAACATTAGATACCATTTTATTCCCTAAAAATAAAAAAATTTAAGTCTGACAATATCAGTATTAGTGGGGGTGTAAATCAGAGCAGTCACCTCAGAAAACAATTTTTATATTATCTAGCAATGTTTAAAATGCATCTACTCTGTGACTCGGCAATTTCACTTCTATGTACCACGGGGGACCCAAAAAAACCCAGAATTCATTTAGAAAAAAGTTTATATTCATTCTTACATGTTTAAACTTCAGTCACCTTTAAAGTACTCTCTGTTTGATGCAATACACCTATTGAGACACTTTTTCCATTGCTCAAAACAGTTTTCTCATTGGTCAATTTTAATGACTTTAATACTTCTGCTGTTTTTTGTTTCACCACTTCCACATCAGCAAAACATTTCCATTTGAGGATATTTTTCATCCAGGGAAACAAACCAAAAAAAGTTGCTGAGAGAGAGATCAGGTAAATAGGGAGAGTGGACCACGGGAGCCATGCTGTTTTGGGTCAAAAACTGCTGAACACAGTGTGGGCAGGTGCACTTGTAAACTATCCATCATGAAATGGGCAAACACACTGAAAGAATCTCCAAAAATAAATTCACTGAAGCCAAATACAGCCTCTCACAACACCCTAGCTGGTACACGGATGTTGATGGGTTCCGATAATGCTTACCTAACAGAGAAAGCCTGTGTTACAAGGGGCCTGCCCCCCAAAAGATAATTCTGGTTCTTTCTGGGATCCACCCCCCCTTATATATCTCCGAGAGCAACTCTTTCATATAGGAAATCAAGAGACATGAAGTAGAATACTCATTGCAGATAGTAACCAGTACTCTCAAACTGGAGCAGGGGGGAGCTTTTCATCAGCAATAGAATTGAGGAATAATTGTGGTATACTCACACAATGTAATTCTGCACTATAATTAAAAGAAAATGAATTGTAACACACACAACACAAGTTAATCACAAAAGAAGATATGCACTTTAACTTCATTAATAAAATTTTTAAAAATACATAAAGTCAAGCAACATGACATTTAGGGATATAAATGTGATAAATCTATAAAGAAAAGCAAGGAAATCAAAAGCACAAAGGAGCCGAGGAGGGAGCTCCTGTCCAACTTCTTTAAAATTAATGATGAGATTTAGCCCAGCTCAAGGAAGGAATGGGATAAAAACATTCAAAGGCAATGCTGCCATGTTCTCTTTCTTAAACTGGATAGCAAGGATATGAGTTGTTGAATTGTTGTTTTATACATTGTCATTTATAACTGTTTCTTTCCATTTAGTAAAAGTTGGTACAACAATTAAAACTTCATGTGTTTCACATACATAAGGATGTCTGCTCATCTGGCTGAAGATGGAAAAAACATGGCTACCTCAGCAGTCGGATTCACTAATGGGGAGATCACAAATTTGTTGCACTTTCTCCAGGAAGCCCCTGACGGAAGGCTCCTCCTGAGAAGAGGGAATGTCCTAGCCATTCTGCTTATATGGTTTTATTAGTCAGTTTGAATTGCCATAACAAAATACCATAGACTTGATGGCTTAAACAACAAAAATTTATTTTCTCGCCATTCTGGAGCCTGGAATCTGAGCTCAATGTGCCAGCATGGTCCAGTTGTGGTGAGGGCTCTCTTCCTGGCTTGCAGATGGCTGCCTTCTCCTTGTGCACTTACTTGGCCTTCCTCAGTATGTGCATGCATGGGGTGGAGGGGATACAAGCCCTCTGGTGTCTGTTCTTACAAGTCGCTAATCCCCATCATGAGGGCCCCATACTTAAGACCTCAGGTAACCCTAATTACTTCCCAAAGGCCACATCTCCAAATACCATCACATTGGGGGTTAGGCTTCAACACAGAAATCTGGGGGGACACAAGCATTCCCATCCATAACGTGTAGTCACCCAGATTAGCTCACTATCATTTTGGCAGGTTGGGAGGAGCTGAAGCATACAAGACTTTTGAAGAATGTGTTTTCTTAAGGGGTGGGAATGACAGTGAAGAAAGAACTCAAGGATTCTCACCTCATGCCTCAACACAGTTGAGAATTTGCTCGGTTTTTGGACTTGGAAAGCCACTGTTTCTGAGCCCCTTTGCCATGAATGGTGTCTGCCTCCCAGTCCCCTCACGTTTTCCACGCACATTCCATCCGCCTGGCAGCTGCTGGCCCTGCCCAGCCAAGGGCTGAGGAAGGAGCTTCTGTGCAATTTCTTTAAATGGGCACTTCCTTCCAAGAGAACTGTTCCCTAGAGATTTCCTCGACATCTGCGATGATAGAGAGTCCATGCACAAGCTTGGGGATGGGGGGAGGTAGCACAAAAGGAAAGAGCTTTAAATTCTAAAGCAGAGAAAACAAAAGTCCTGCCAGAAGCAGTGGAAGATGGGGAAGGACGGAGGCAGGGATCTAAGAAGCTTCTGCTTTGGTCTCAGTATTGGGGTTTCATAGAACAGATGGCTGCGGTTATTTATAACTCGCAACAGGCAGAGTTGAGATCCGTGAAATGCAAGAGGCTTGGCTGACAATGGTTGGGGCCAGGGTACAGACCGAGACCTCCACAAGGACTCCTAGAATGCAGGGTTTTGTTGTGGGGCTGGGGGTAGGGGGCATCATGGGAAATTATGGAGCCCAGGCCCTATCCTCCAGGATAGATGAGAAGTCCTCCAGAGAACCACCTCTTTCAAAAATGATCATAGCCCCATTCACATTAATAAATAATAGCTAACATTTCATTAGCTGGGTGCCAGGCACTAAACTAAGTGCATTATTATCCCCACTTGCAAAATAATAAAACCGGGGCTTGGTGAGAATAAGGAGAAAACTTAGGGTCTCATATCTGTCAGTGGTAAGACTCTGTCTGCTCTGTGTGGGAGGGAAGAGAGGCCAAAGGTCTAGAACTCTCCCACTATGTCTCAGTAGTCCTTTGCCACCCAACAGAGGTAAGATCACTGGGGGTAGAAAACTCGACAAAGGGAAGGGGACAGGGTCTGGGGCTTGGCGGAAAGAGGTTCTGGACAACGTGTGTGTGTGCTGTATGTACACCTAGGTGATCATCCAGGTAAAGGTGATGTGATCATATGGAGAAGAGACATTAAATGCTTATTAAATGAATATTTCCTGGCTCTTGAGGACAAAGCAGACAGGCTGCTGAAGTCCAATATGTCTTACTCCATTCCACCATCTGTCACCTCAGGCAAGCACTTCCTCCTCCTAGTTCCTAGTTTCTCCTCTTTAAAATGAAACAGTTTGTCTAAGATAATTCCCTACTCTGGTGATGCATGCATCTTTGATTTCACTGTGGTTACTAACTCTGAGGGTGGGGGACGGTTGGAGATGTCAAAGGTCAGAAGTTGGCTACCAACCTCCAAGGCCACAAGCTAAGCCCTGGCAAGGACAGCCAACAAGAGCAAGGCAAAGAACCGAGTTGGGAGGCTCCATCTGCTCCCCAGCTTGAGCCAAGGAGCAGCATGTGGAGGGAGTGAGGCGCCACGAGCATAACAGATCATGCCAACACCCACTCCTGGGGCTACTGGCACTGGTGCCAGCCACCCCCACCAACGGGTGGATAGAATGCTCAGAAATTCACGACTCCAGGAGTGAGGCTGTCTGTCTTGGAATATACAAAGCCCCAGACAACTTGATGTAGCTCACCTATTCCTCAGGCTGCAACAACCCTTTTGGAAGTCAAGGCATCCAGTCACCTGATACAGTCTACAATTCTATGCCCCACTGAATAATATCCTCATTTTTTCCCACTGGATGCCAGTAATTCACCTCAGGTCACAGAGCACAAGGTTATGATGTTCAGGTCTACCCAGACAAGAAGCAGCCCTGAACACTCACTCTGTGCCATAGAAAGCACTTCTTTGATGATATGAGTTCCATTGTTTAGCTCAGCTAATCAGTAAATATGTAGTGAATATCCACAATGTGCACTTTCTGAGTGTCTATTGTACACACACTCTGAAGAGGAATTGGTCACCAAGGTTGTCCAAGGTCAACCTTAATGGCTGAAGACCTTAATAAGGAAGACTGTCCATTGACTTTGGCGTGAGCTGGGCTGGGTTCTAATCCTGCCTCTATTAGTGCCATTAACAGATTTCTTAATCCATTAGCTCCATTAGCAGATTACTTAACCATGACTCCCAGTCTGAAAATTAGTGATAATACCTAGCTCATAGAATCATTGTAGGAACTAAATAGTTAATGTGTCTAAAGCATTTATCACAGTTCTCAGTAAACAGGAAGATCCTAAATGATGATGCAGCTGTTGATGACATGGTGATGATGGTCACACTGTCCTGCTGAGGTGATCCTACTCTGGGCCCAGGGTACTTCCCTGGCCATCCAACCTTGCTAGATGACACTACATGGAGAGTACAGCTGGCTCCGGGTGGAAAACAAACAAACACATTGCTCTTTGCCCTCAGACCAGGAAATGTGAGAGCTCACTAGCCAAAAAACAAACAGCGGCTTTCGGAAATCTGGCTACAGCCAAGAAAGATGAGGAACAGACAACTAGGACTCAGAAAGCCAGACACAGTGTTGTGGCAGCAGTCCTATGAAAGACCAAGGTGGGAGGGCCTGGAGTCAGGGATGGACAGGATCCCAAGTTCCTATCCCAAGTCAGTTCCCTGATCCACCTCTCAGTGCCTCAACTTCCCCGTCTATTATATGCACAGAAGAGCAAATCATAGGTGAGATGAGCCACAGCTAGTAATCTGAAGTCAGGGCTCTGTCTCCACTGTGGGGGAGCCAGGCTGGGGTAAGGATGTGGAGGATGTGAATCACTGAACGTCTGGCTGCGTGAACTCCTTCAGTGGTCTAGCAATACGAGGCTTGGCACTTTAGAAATGGAAACAGCCTGCTGAGGAAAAATCACTGGGCCTGTGAAGCACATTCACCCAACCCTGCCTCCATTACGGGGAAGCCCTCTGCCTTCAGAGGCGAGAAAGCAAGTGGGTCCTGCCTCATGGCCTAAAGCCCCCACAGAAAGGGAAATGCAGACAGGCAATGTGGCTCAGGGAAAGCACTTCAGACATTAGGGTCTGGAGGGCGGAACACAGTGTTCCCACAGCCTGCTATGCAGGGAACGCAGCAGATGGAACTGCCCCGACTCCAGGGAAACATTTGGTTCTTTGTCTCACACCAACTCAGTGGAGAGGAGGGTAAGAAGGGCCTGGGGGTAGACAACCAAAGAAGAGTTTGGGAAGGGCAAGGAAGCCAAACCAGGAAGCTGAGCAGAAAATGTCTAAGATCTTCCCAGAGGCCCTGAGCAGGTGATGACAAAATGCTGGAAGGAACTTTCTAGAACACCGAATCCGGTTCTTTTATTTTACAGATCAGGGAACCAAGGCCTCTAGAGAAGTGAGCACCATCCAGTGGTAAAAGACTGTGAAGTCAGGGAGATGTGCACTCCACTTCATAGCTGTGTGATTTGGTGCAAGTTTCTTCGCTTCTCTGGTTTCTGCTTTGTAAAATGGGAAACCCTGTCATCTACTCTACAGACTAAGTGAGATACTTAGCACAGTGACTGCACATAGCAGAGGCTCAATGAATATTAGCTTCCAATTCTTGAGGTCACACAAGGGTTAACAGCAGAACTAGAACTAGAATCCAGATGTCCCAACTCTTGACCCAATGAGTTATACCACATTCCTCATTCCCGTTACAGAAAGAGTCAAGGAAAAGACATGCCTGTGATGTGCAATTGGGGGTGGATTAGGGAGGGGCTGATGTGATGTTAGAAAGGATTTTCTCATGACCAAAGCACGGGAATGTATTACCGAGGGTTCCATTTTGGGAGCTTATTTAAGTGTGTGCCTGGGATGGATTAGAGGCTGGGAATGAACTAAATGTCATCTCGATGACCTGTTCAGCCCACAGATACTAGAATTCAATTTACCAGGGGCGGGGCTGGTCATGCCACTCCCCAAACTCCCCAGAAGAGAAAAAATAAATATACATTCTTTCACTCAACATTTATTTAGCAGATGTTATGCCTAGAGAAATAGGTTTGCTTATTTTTTTTTCTTCTTGTTTTTGGTAGAGACAGAGCCTCGCTATGTTGCCCAGGTTGGTCTCAAACGCCTGACCTCAAGCGATCCTCCTACTTCATCCTCTGCCGTCGCTGGGACTACAGGCACACATCACCACACCTGGCTAATTTTTAAAATTTTTTGTAGAATTGGGTTTCATTATGTTGCCCAGGCTTGTCTCAAACTCAAGTGAATCTCCAGCCCCAGCCTCCAAGTGCTGGGATTATAGGTGTGAGCCACCACACCTGGCTGTGCTTATTATTATTTTGCCCATGAGGAAACGAAGGTTCCAAGATATTAAGTGAAGGTTCCATGCAGCTAGCAAGCGGGGGAGCCAGAATTCAATGCCATTTCATTCTGCCTTTTGCCCAGTGCCCTATTGTATCTCCTGTCTTCTGACAGAGAAAGGAGTAAGATTGTGCTGAGGCTGAACTTCTTCAAAACAGTGTTGTACAGGGACAGAAGGGTCTTGGGAGAACTCCCCAGCTTGCTCCGTTCTAGCAGTAGAGATATCCCTGGAGGCAGCTTTGGGAGCCTATTCCTGGAGCTGCCAGCTCTCTCTGGGGTCACCCTGCCTAGGAAGGAATTTCTCTATAGGAGACCATGGCTCCCTCACCAGGGCCAGACCTTGTCACAGAGCAAAGCCTCCAGGGCCCCTCCCCACAACATTCTCGCTGCCCAGAGCTCCACTAGGCATCCCACATTCACAGTCCTGCTCTGGGCACTGAGAGGCAGGCAAACAAGGAAACTCAGAACCTGAGGACAGACACTGTCCCTGTCTAATGATGGAGACACATTGCCTGTCCTCAGTGAATCCCCGTTCTACTTCTCAGGAAGTTCCCAGTCTGACGGGGGAGATATGGACAGAAGAATGTAGATTCAATAACAACGAGGCTGGGCTCAGTGGCTCACCTGTAATCCCAGCACTTTGGGAGGCCAAATCGAGTGGATTGTGTAAGCCTGCGGATGTGAGACCAGCACGGGCAACTTGGTAAGGCCTCATCTCTACAATAAATCAAAAAAATTAGCTGGGCACAGTAACCTGTGCCTATAGTTCTGACTACTTGGAAGGCTGAGGCGGAAGGATCGCCGGAGCCCAGCAGGGCGATGTTGGGTTGGCCATGAGCGTGCTACTGCACTCTAGCCTGGACAACGGAGTGAGACTTCAACTCAAAAAAATAAAAATAATAATAATAACAACAATGGAGTGAATGCTTACTGAATGCCAGGTACTTTATAAATATGAACTCATTTAATCTATACAACAACTCTGTGAGATAAGTCCTACATATTATCCTTATTAAACAGATGAAGCAATTGAAGCTGCCATGGTTTGAATGTATCCACCAAAGTTTATGTGTTGAAAACTTAATCCCCAATGCAGCAGTGTTGGGAGGGGGGGTCTCTGGTCTTACGAATAAATTAATGCTGTTATTGCAGGACTGGGTCAGTTATCATGAGAGCAGGTTGTTATAAAAGTGAGTTTGGCCTCCTCTTGCTCTTGCTCACACTTGTTCTTGCCTTTCCACCTTCTGCCGTAGGGTGATGCTTCACAAAGGTGCCATGCTCTTGGACTTCCCAGTCTCTGGAACCCTGAGCCAAATACATTTCTGTTCATTATAAACTTCTCAGTCTATGGTATTCTGCTATAGCAGCACAAAATGGACTGGGACAGGGGCACCAAAAAGTAGAGTCACTCATATAAGATTACAAAGCTAGAAAGTGATAAATCCAGGATTTAAAATCCAAGCAGTCTGGCTCAAGGATCTCTCAGGTAGAAAAGAAAGATAAAGCAACGCAAGCTCTGGGCAGTGCTGGACACTCTGGGGATACTCTGGCTGCTGGTGGATGCCAGGTGACAGCCAACTGTTGGTTTGGTGTAAGAAGGCAACCTGAGGAGAACAGTGTTGCAGGTCTTTCTTAAGGCTCAGGGTACAGGGATAAGGGTCCAGAAAGCCCTGGATCAGGAAGCAGGCTTGCTGAGATCAGGATGGGGAAGCCAGAAGTGAGGGGCAGTGAGGGGGAGACTCCAAGGAAGAAGGGCAGGAGGGCTTCTGAGGAGTTTAGATTGAGCCCCTAGGAAAAGCCAGTGAGCCTGCCAAGAAGAGAGCTCCCTGGGAAGAGAGGAACCTCTACAGAGGAATGTGGGTGTGAAAGAACTCTCCGATGGGAGAGTTTCTGTTGGGGAGGCTCTTGAGCACCAACCTGGGCATGATATCATGGATGGGGAATTGGAGAGGAGGCGAGCAGCATGTCAACAGCATACTCCCCTTGGCGCTCACACCCAGCAGGGCACTCAGCACAGCTCTCTGTGGGGTGCTTGTCTTGAATGCTCTCACTAGTTGACTGTAGAATAGCATACAGATTGTGAGCTGGACTTTGGCATGAGACAGATCTGAGTTTCTGCCCCTAACTTTACAGCTTACCAGCTGTCTCTCTGACCTCTGGGGACTCATCTGCAAAATACTGATAATTGTAATTACTTTATGGCATTATTGTGAGAACTAATTGAGATAGTTTATGTAGCACTTAGCACAGGACCTTCTCTTTACTTTGCTCAGTAAGTAATGACCCAGGGGTTACACAGAATTCTAATTTCCAAATATTTGGAAATTTTCTAGAGAGTTATGTTATTGATGTGTAATTTAATTCCATTGTGATCAGAGTACATGCTCTTTATTATTAATATTTTAAAATATACCAAGACTTGTTTTATAGAGCAGCATATGATCACAGTGAATGTTCTATGTGTACTTGAACAAAATTAGTGTTCTGTTATTGTTGCATGACATATGCATATTTTACAAATGTCAGTGTGGAAAATTGATTGATAGAGTTGTTTTTATATTTTGACATTGACTTCATCTACTTGTTCTATGAATTACTGGGAGAGGAATATTAAAATCTCTAAACTTTTGAATTTGACTATTTCTCATTTGAGTTTTTGCTTCATGAATTTTGAAAGTCTATTGTTAGGTGCATATAAATGAAGAACTGATATGCTTTATCAGTAAGTTGACCCCTTTTTCATTATGTAGTGTGCCTTTTTAACCCTGGCAATATCTCTTATTCTGAAATCTACTTTTTCTGACATTAATATAGCCACTCAAGATTTTTTTAAGATTAGTATTTGCATGGTATATATTTTTCCATCTTTTTACTCTTGACTATCTGTGTCTGCTTATGTCATATTAGTTTCTTGTAGACTGACTATAGCTGGATCTTGCTTTTTAAATCCAGGCTATTTGTATTTAGTACAGTAATAAACAAGGTTAGGTTTAAATCTACCCTCTTGCTAATTGTTTTCAATTTGTCCCATCTTCTCTTTGCTACTTTTTGCTTCATTTTTTGTCTTCTTCTAGATTAACTGAGTATTTTAAAATATACCGATTTATCGCCAGTATTGACTTATTAGCTATACCTCTTTACTTTAATAGTAGCTGCTCTAGTGTCAACAATATGTGTCTTTAACTTATCACGGTTTACCCTCAAATATTATAGCACTTCACATAGAATGTGAGAAACTTACAACGGTATATTTCTATTCCCCACCTCCTATTCTTCATGCTATTATTTTTTCCTTTCCCTCCCTCCCACCCCCTTTTTCTTCATGCTATTATTATCATACATTTTATTTCTATGTTATAAACCCCACAACACATTATTATTTTTGCTTTACGTAGGCAATTATCTTTGAAAGAATTTTTAAATAAGGGGGAACAGTCTTTTTATATTCACCCACATATTTACCACTTTTGGCGCTCTTCATTCTTTATGTACAGCTAAATTCTCATCTTATGTCATTTTCTTCTGCCTAAAAAAACTTCCTTTAACATGTCTTTTTTTTTTTTTTGAGTTGGAGTCTCACTCTGTCGCCCAGACTGGAGTGCAGTGGCCGCTCCCGGCCACCGCAGCCTCGACCCGCTGGGCTCCGGTGATCCTTCCGCCTCAGCCTTGCAAGTAGCTGGAACTACAGGCGCGTGCTACCACGCCCGGCTAATTTTTGATTTATTGTGGAGATGAGGTCTCACCAAGTTGCCCAGGCGGGTCTCGAACCCATGGGCTCAGGCAATCCACTCACCTCAGCCTCCCAAGGCATGGGATTACAGGCTGAGCCACCCAGCCCGGCTCTTTAACATGTCTTATAGTGAAGATCTGATAGTGATGAATTATACGAGTATCTCTTTGTCTGGAAAGTCTTAATTTCACCTTCATTCTTGAAATATATTTTCATTGGCTATAGAATTCTTGATTGATAGGTTTTCTTTCCTTTCAGCACTTTAACGATGCTGTTTTATTGTCTTCTGGCCTTCATAGTATCTGATGAGAAATTGGCAGTTTTCTTATCTTTGTTCCTCTATACATAATGTGCCTCTTTTTCTCTGGCTGTTTTTGAATTTTTCTCTTTACCACTGGTTTTAAGCAATGTGATTATGATGTTCCTTGGTGTGGTTTTCTTTGTGTTTATCCTTTTGGGGGTTTATTAAAAGATTTAGATCTATGAGTTTACAGTTATTATCAAATTTGGAAAATTTGTGGCCGTTATTGCTTCTAATATTTTCTGCCTCTTTCTGGGACTTCAGTTATATGTATGTTAGTCCACTTGATATGATATTATCTCACAGGTCACTGAAGATCTTTGTGTCTTGTCTTGTATTTTTGGTATTGTTTTAATCCATGTTTCATTTTGGACAGTTTCTATTGCTTTGTAATCATAACAATATGCTTTCTTTTTGGCAATGTCTAATCTGCTATTAATCTATGATTGACTGAGTGTTTACATCACCCCCCCAAATTCATATGTTGAAGCCCTAACCCCCAATATGATGGTATTTGGAGATGGGGCCCTTGGAAGGTAATTAGATCATGAGGAGGGGGTTCTGGTCTGATGAGATTAGTGCCCTTATAAGAAGGGATATCATAGGTCTTCACCTCACGCCCTCTCTCTCTCTCTCTCTCTCCCTTTCTCATTCTTTCCCCCATCCACACACCAAAGGCCATCTGCAAGTCAGGAAGAGAGCCCTCACCCATATCCAACCATGTTGGCACCCTGATCTCAGACTTCCAGCCTCCAGATCTATGAGGAAATAAATGTCTGTTGTTTAAGCCACCCAGTCTGTGGCATTTTGTTATGGCAGCCCAAGCAGACTAATACATAATACTATTCAGCAAAATTTTGATTACTTTTTATATCTTCCAATTCTTTCTAAGTCGTGTTTATGTTTTTCTTTAAATCTTTGAGCATAGTGAGCATATTTATAATAGGTATTTTGATGGCCCAATTTGATGATTCCACATGTTCTATTATTTCTGGGTCTATTTCAATGACTTGATTTTTCTCCTGATTATGGGTTATAATTTTCCCTGCTTCTTTGCTGTCTACTAATTTTTGATTGGATTAACTGACATGGTGATTTTTTTTTTTTTTTTTTTTTTAGTCAGGGTCTCATTCTGTTGCCCAGGTTAGAGTTTAGTGGCATAATCATGATTCACTACAGCCTCAAACTCCTGAGCTCAAATGATCCTCTCGCCTCAGTCTCCCAAGTAGCTAGGACTACAGGCATGCACCAACATGCCCAGCTAATTTTTTGATATTTTGTAGAAATGAGGTCTCACTATGTTGCCTAGACTGGTCTTGAGCTCCCAAAGCAATCCACCTGATTCAGCCTCCCAGAGTGCTGGGATTACAGGCATGAGTCACCATGCACGGCAGACACTGTGATTTTAACATAACTATTAGATTTTATTCTAATCTTTAAAAAGCATTGGACTTATTTTGGCAGGCAGTTAAGTTAATTTGATGCTTTGAAGTTTGTTTTTAAACATTTTGAAGGCAGATCTAGAGTAGCCTTGACTTTATTACTAAAGTGTGACCGTTTTGTAATCTCAGTTAAATGCCCCAAGTCTTCAATGAATCCTCTCACTCTGGTCAGTGGAAACGGAAAAAATTCCTTGCCCTATGTGAGCCTAGGAATTTTTGAGATGTGGGAGACAGTAGAGATTGCAGGGCTTGTTGAATGACTGGAAGTGGGAGGATACGAAATGAAGAGCAATTGACTGGGTAGATGGTAACACCAGTTACCAATAAGGGGAATATTGGAATAGGGGAGAGAATGAATAGATTCTATATCAGATATATTTAATTTTAGGAGCCTACAAGACATGTAAGTGGAAATGTCGACTAGAACCTTGGATATGTGATCTGCAGCTCGGAGAAGAGATAGTGGCTGGAGTATAGACTTGGGAGTAATCACTACATAACAGTTAAGAGCAGCTAACATTTACCAAGCATTTATGCACATGGTAGTTGAAATTTAGGTGAAAGAAAAAGGTTAGAAAGGGAGAGTATAGAAAAGAGGACTAAAA
>CAUYQG010119176.1:2500-28580 GCA_963574415.1 Tarsius wallacei | reverse complement strand
CACTCTGTCACCCAGACTGGAGTGCAGTGGCCGCTCCCGGCCACCGCAGCCTCGACCTGCTGGGCTCCGGCGATCCTTCCGCCTCAGCCTTCCAAGTAGCTGGAACTACAGGCGCGCGCTACCACACCCAGCTAATTTTTTTGATTTATTGTGGAGATGAGGTCTCGCCAAGTTGCCCAGGCGGGACTCGAACCCGCGGGCTCAGGCAATCCACTCACCTCAGTCTCCCAAAGCATGGGATTACAGGCTGAGCCACCGAACCCGCCCCTACAGACAGAAAGCTAGCTAGCTATTGTCCTTTGCAAAGGTGAAAATAAATTTGCAGTGAATTGTTGTTAGTGTGAAGAAGTCAGCAAACTTTCTCCGTCAAGGGCCAAACAGTAAATATTTTCAGCTAGGCAGCCCCTAGTATCTCCCTTCCAACAACTCAATTCTGCCACTGAAGCATGAAAGCAGTCAGAGGAAATGTGTAAATACACGAATCTCACACGAATAAGCACCGCCTGTCACAAAATAAGATTCTTTTGACTTTCTTTTTCTCAACCATTTAACAACCAGTCTTAGTTCGCAGGCAGTACAAAAAAAAAGGCAGCCTGCTAGATTTAACTCACGGGTCTACAGTTTGCCGATTCCCAGGTTAAATTAAGGAACATCTTAATCCCAACCAACCTGGGAGGGATTTGGACGTCAGCTCAGGTTAAAGATGAAGAAATTGAAGTTGGACTCAAGAAAGAAGTGAGCAAATGCACCTATTCCCCTCACACCAGAGGCTTGCAATCAAACACCTCACATATTTGGAACACGAAAATCAGAAAGCACTGGGGCCCAGCATGCCTTTATACCGCTCCATAATAATTGGTGTCCATACAAATGATTTCTTTCTCGGCGCAGGTTGATTTGAACAAGCCTGTTTCCAAGTGCATCGATCATGACAGCTGCAGATAAATTGTTGTTACCTGCAAAATGCAGGTAGAAGCCCCTCTCCTTTTGAGTGCTGGCTGGATTCTATGGAGAGAATCTCATACCCAATCCCTGTTCTCTGGAGGGCGAGAGGGGTGTTGCAGCTTACAGCAGAAAAGGCTCAGATAGGCAACGCACGGCAGTAACAAAATGCAGGTGCCAAAGCACTGCCAGAAAGTCACATTCGATGCGACTCTGAGCGTCGGCAGATGCAGTGAGCATTTTGCCCTGAGTGCTGGCTCCCACTTAAGTAACAGCAGTCAGAAGCTTCTACAGGTGCCAGGAAGGAAAGGAGGAAAATATAGTAGTCAATCCGCTACGACAATCGAAGTTGCCTTTAAACACAAGATGAAATTTATACAATGGGGAATTCCTAGATATAATTCAACTTACTTTTTGTCCAGAACTGGAACGACTGGAAAACGGAAATAATCATTTCCCTTCTGTATCTGTGATGCTGTCTGAGATGTTTCCAGCACTGAGAAGCATTCTAATAACATGAGTATACTCTAACCTGTATTGGGGCTTACCAGGCCCCACAAGAAGTATTTGACGTGCATCAATCTTGTTCAATCCTCATAGCTCTGTGAGACCACTGTTTCATAAAGCTTCATTTTATAGGTAGGGGCCTCCCAATTAGAGGTCAACCAACTCATTTGAGATCCCACAGCTGGAGATTGAGCCCGGATTCAAACCTAGGCTACCGGGCTCAGAGCCCCAGTCCTCAACCCCTGCCCTGCCCAGCCTACTGCAGCTGATACTTATAATCACACTAATTCATCAGAGATAGGATTAGATTTATCAGATTGTTGGCTTTGAGTACATTTCATTTTCCTTTCTTATATGAAAAACAGCAATAATTATTTGTGGTGACTCTCAGTTACCAGAGTATTCCATCGGCTGCCCATAAGCCAACCCTCTGTCCATTCACGTGGCCACATTCATTCAACCCATTTCTCAGAGATCCCGAAAGATGAGCATCGATCCTCAAGGACATTCCCCTCAGACGGAGAAAAGACAGGGAAACAACTGTAACACAGCATGTCACTCAGGAGTCAATAATGTCCAGCTGAGTAGAGGTGTCAAGAAATAAAAACTAACCCAATACAGGGTCAAGGAAAGCAAAATAGAAGAGGCGACACTTGAGTGATTAGCGATTTGCCAGAAAGAGAAGGTGAAAAGGATGCTTTGGGCAGAGATCTGTCTGTGAAAACCATGGCCGTTTCTGAAATCCCTCAAGGTGGCTCGAACACGGGACGTCTGTGGGGACATCACCAGGATGCGGAGGAGAAAGGGAGCCACATGGAAAAGCTCACTCCATCTTGTCATGTTGTGACTTGGGCCTGGACTTTATCCAGAAGGTTCTCGTGAGCCACTGGAAGATTTAAAACAGTGAAGGGTCCCAGCGGCTTTGCATTTTAGATAAATAGATCTCTCTGCTGACAGGCGGCTGTAACAGATGGCATGGAGAGCTATGACAATCAGCAGTCTGAGGAAGGAGGAATGAAGAACTGATTCAAGACTATTTCAGCAGTGTTGTTGAAGAGAAAAGAACCCGTTCAAGAGATAACGTTGACGAATTAACTGCTAGAAATATCCATATATCCTAGGTGGAAAGTGTATCATTTGTCTGACAAACAAAATAGATGGACTGATAAAACTAAGGATGGATGCGTGACCTCAAGACAGTCAATTCAGCGGCTGGCCAGGGACTTTTATGTCCTGGCTTTAGGAAGAGCCAGGCTGGTCAGATTCTATCTTTAGAGACACAGAGACTTGAGGGTCCTAGCCCTGAAAGGTCCTGAACTGGGCACATGTTGGGCTGGAGGCCATGTTGGGTCACTAGCAAGACGCGATGGCAGAGAAAACTATAGGATGGTGGGAATAACAGCTGACGAGGCCCTGTGGCCTTCAAGTGCTGAAGAAGAGAGTAAACGAATTGCTGGGTTCACAGGAAGCCTGGTTTTTTCTGTGGCTGATCTTGACATCACCGCTTCCTGACAACAAACTCCCATTTTTACCGGTCCTAACCTGAACTTTGCTAGAAGTCTTAATTAGAACAAGTCCCTTAAAAGAACAGTCAAAACGGGAACACGCCCCAATAGTAAAATGGACAAAAGACATGAACAAGCAATTCACAAAAGAAGACAGCTAGCCAATTAGCATATGAAAAAATGTTCGCCCTCACTTGTAATTCAGGAAACGAAATTTGGCAAAGATTTGGAAACTCGCAATAACTGGAAAAACGTCGCTTCGCAATAACTGGGAAAATTGTCGCTTGTTGGTTGTGGAAATGCAATTTATTTATTTATTTTTTATTTATTTATTTTTTTAGTTGGAGTCTCACTCTGTCGCCCAGACTGGAGTGCAGTGGCCGCTCCTGGCCACCGCAGCCTCAACCTGCTGGGCTCCAGCAGTCCTTCCGCCTCAGCCTTCCAAGTAGCTGGAACTACAGGCGTGCGCTACCACGCCCGGCTAATTTTTGATTTATGGTAGAGATGAGGTCTCGCCAAGTTGCCCAGGCGGGTCTCGAACCCGCAGGCTCAGGCAATCCACTCACCTCAGCCTCCCAAAGTGCGGGATTACAGGCCGAGCCACCGAGCCCGGAGGAAATGCAATTTAGGATCCCTTCTAAAAAGCAATTTGGCAACATGTAACAAAGCCTGAAGATGTTCCACATCCTTTGACCCATCAAATCCACTTCTAAGAATTTATCCTAAGGCAATAATCAATTCTAAATTGATACTAGTTATGAGCCGTACGTGAGCTAAGAAAATACTAAGATTTAAACCCTGAAAAAGGATATTTATTGCAAGGGTTGCTTGTGGCCACGAAGCTTCAGAAGCAACATAAATTTCAGCAAGAAATAAAAAAATAATATTTTGACTGTGCCTTTTCTGTGTTTAGAAATGTCTGGATATACAAATGCCTACCATTGTGCTATAATTGTCTACAGCATTCGGTATAATAACATGCTGTGTAAGTTTGCACACTAAGAGCAATAGAATATTCCATATAGCCTAGGTGTGTAATAAGATACACCATCTACATTGGTTTAAGTACAATGATGTTCCCGCAAGAGAAAAATAATGTAACGATGCTTTTCTCAGACTGTATCCCCATCCTTAAGTAGTACGTGACTCTCTACACTTCACCGTGTGTGTGCATACCAAAATATTCACAGTGATTATCAGTGAATGATGGAATTAGACGTACCTTCGTTGCTTGTTCTTTGTTCTATGTTCTGCAGTAGACATGTACAACTTTTTCAGTAAGCAGTTGTTTCTCTCAGTTGAAAAGCTTACAACCAAGAGGAGCTGGCACCCACTTGGGTGCAAGGGTAGATGAGCGATTGGCCCACTCCCTGTTCCTTGCATCTACCTCCATCACGCTGCACCAGATTCTTGGTGGTGTCCCCTAAACACCTCTTGGCCTTGTCTCTTCCTCTCCACCCTTACCACCCTGCTCCACTTACCTCTCTTTCTTACTCTACTTAAGATCCTTTTCAGTACAGGATAAAGTGCACGTTCTTTAGCAAGGGCCAAGGAGTTTTCAAGGGCATCACCAAGACCTTATCTCAGGATGGTAGTTAAAGGTGCAGACTTCAGAGTCTTACAGCTTGGGTCCAAGTGCTGGTTTTGCTGCTTTCTTGACTTCTCGTGCCTTGGTTTCTCCATGTGTACCTGCTCGTGAAAAGTTCTGAAGACAATATCGCACCTGGTAAGCGCTCACAAAATGTCTGCTGTCACTTTCAGCATGTAGGCCCCTCGCACCTTGATTGTCGGTGGTTCAGGCTGTAATCTCGCACGTTGGGAGGCTGAGGTGAGTGGATTGCCTGAGCCCGCAGGTTCGAGACCCGCCTGGGCAACTTGGTGAGACCTCATCTCTACAATAAATCAAAAAATTAGCCAGGCATGGTAGTGCGTGCCTGTAGTTACAGCTACTTGGAAGGTTGAGGAGGAAGGATTGCCTGAGCCCAGCAGGTCGAGGCTGCGGTGGCCGGGAGCGGCCACTGTACTCCAGTCTGGGTGACAGAGTGAGACTCCAACTCAAAAAAAAAAAAAAGAACAAGGAACAACTACAATGATTCCCAGGCTTTTGATACTTCCTTAGCTGGAAAGCAGAGCTGTTTACCAACAAAAGAAAAGTTCCTAGGGAAACAGGCTTGATGAGTTCAGCTTTAGACTTGCTAAAGCATCATGGGGGGTGGGGGGTCAGAACCGGAGCTCAGAAGGACATTCAGCTCAGAGACTGTTTAGAGTTGCCCGCTGACCTGTGGTTGTCCAAGCCATGATATGGGCAGGGTGGTCCAAGCAAAACAAAAGGGCAGAGTGACTAGAACCTTGAAGAATGGCAACCTTCAAAGAATCAGGTGAAAGAAAAGAAACCCATGGAAGAAACAGGAGGAACTGGCCTGAGTGAGGAAATGGTCAGGAGATCAGCATTTCAGGAGCGAGACAAGGGAGCATGTCAAGGAAAAGGGGGAGAGGGGTCAAGACCAGTTTACTACGCATCCATGTGTTTGCTGTAACTGGCAGAGGTGGAAATGAGCACACAGATCTAAGTATTTTGCCTATCACATCATTGAGGTGTCTTGTTGGGGTGTGTTTTGGGGGGGAGTTATTGCTTAAATCTTGCCTCCCCTACAAGACTTATCCCTGCCCCTTCCATCCCTGGCATTCTTGGTCCCTTGTCCAGTTCTACCTCTCCCTATTTCTGCAACACTTTCACCTTCTGACACGCCCTGCAATCTGCCGACAATTCTCCTCCCTTGTCTTCTGAGTAGCGAGGTAGCTCTATAAGAGAGGAGGGTTCCTTTTCCGTTTTGTTCACTGACATAGTCTAAGCATTTAGAACAAGGTGGGTACCTAATGAATATACAATAAATAGCTGTTTAAAAAATGTTAGGGGCCAAGAGCAGTGGCTCACACCAGCACTTTGGGAGGCGAGGAGAGATGATTGCCTGAGCCCAGGGGTTCAAGACCAGCCTGGGCAACATAGCAAGAACTCATCTCCACAGTAAATTAAAAAACCAGCCAGGCATGGTGGTGCATGCCTGTAGCTTCAGCTACTTGGAAGGTTGATGTGGGAAAATCACCAGAGCCCAGTAGGTTGAGGCTGCGGCAGCCATGAGCTTGCCACTGCACTCCAGCCTGGGTGACAGAGTGAGACTCCAACTCAAAAACATTTTAAAAAGGTAGTTAGGCTATGACTAAGGGCCACGCAGTCGGGGCTCTTAGGAGTTGGCTGGGGAGACAGCCCATTACCCCAAACAGGAGTTTGGAAAAGCTCTCTGGAAATGCCTCCAGCACCAGTCCTCTTTTCTTCTTCTTCTTCTTTTTTTTTTTTTTCTGGGGTGGAGTCTCATTCTGCCGCCCAGACTGGAGTGCAGTGGCCACTCCCGACCACCACAGCCTCGACCTGCTGGGCTCAAGTGATCCTCCCACCTCAGCCTTCCAAGCTGGAACTACAGGCGCGGGCTGCCACACCTGGCTAATTTTTTGATTTCTTGTAGAGATGAGGTCTCGCCAAGTTGCCCAGGCGGGTCTCGAACCCGCGGGCTCAGGCAATCCACTCACCTCGGCCTCCCCCAGCGAGGGATTACAGGCTGAGCCACCGAGCCTGGCTAGTCCTCTTTTCTTCTTAGCAGATATTGAGGAGAACAAATGCCCGTCTTTCATTTCCCTTAGAAGCTGTTGCTGCTGACTTTCTGTTATTCCCAGGTATACTCGGGTTTGAGGTAGGCACCTTCATAAAGCCCTTCTAGGGAGGGACCGGAGCCTCTCCCCAGCACCCCCCTGTGTCACTGTTGCGATGAAGGGCATACAGAGAGGAGAAATCCGCTCAGCTCACTGGCTTCCAAACAGGATGCAGAGCAGAAATGGCCCTCCCCATCGCCCTCCACTGCACCTCACTATCTCTCGAGATCGAAAACAGCTCTCCAACAATTTTTTTTTAATGGAACACAAAAACTGTTCTTTATCAAGATATAGCAGGGAAGCCATGTGCTTTTCATAAAAGTGATTACAGAGACCAGATGAAAGAAGCTGATGAGGTCAAACAGCATTTCGAATTCCCTCGGAGTTCCAGGATGGGGAAATGTTTTTTATTACATTCGTTAAAAGTTCACCCACACCTGATAAAAATCTTGAGAAAGGGCATGCATGTTGCTAAATTAGCTCTAAAAGGGGGCAACTTAAAGTAAAATAAATCTGAGTTGAACACGAGCTCAGGTTACTTCTAGAAAGGATGGTTACGAGGGAACATTTGAAAGGGGCTCCTCTAGCCGGCCAAAGTGGTACCCCGAGGACTGGAAGGGTTGTCAGTATTTCCACGATTATAATCATTAGAGCACATTTGCTTTTGTACAATATTTTATAAGTGAAGGAGGCCTTTCTCACTGTCATGAGTTGCAAACCCTCATAGATCTTTAAAGCCTAACTAGTCATTTTTTACCATGACTGTATTAGTCAGCTGCTTATTCACTCAACAGACACACTGAGAGCCAAGTCTCTGCTTTAAACCAGTCATACGAAACACACAGTGCCTGCCTTGTGGAACAAGATCGACTACAGCGAGGTAAAAGTAAAACAAGAGACAGTTTTTCAAAACCTAAAATTTCAAAAAAGCCATCCAGAACTTCCCTCGGAGATAACCACTGTTTGCCCTTCGGTAAAGGTTATTTCCAACATTGTATATAATACGAAGATAAATGGATGATTGAAAAATGGAACATTCTGCGTCAGATGGCAGGGCCTGTTTTTCCATGAAATGCCATTTGCTTTATTTCGTTAAATATTCATTTGCGAGAGCGTGTTTAATGACTTCGTGTCTCAAATTATTTTCCGGTGTTTTCATTCATCAGTCAGTTAAAACTGTTTGCTTTCAAACTGCCGAAATGCTAGACTCCTTGCTGGGCTCCAGTGAAGCCAGGACGAAAAGACCTGGGAACCTCAGATCTTTTGGGAAAGGTGAGTCTAACCCATCTTGGCTCAGAAGGAGAAAAGATTAATTCCTGTCCAAAGTTGTATAGGATATCCCAGAGCTAGGACGAAGAGTTGGATAAATTTTCTTGGCGCAGTTGGGGAGGACTTTGACCTACAGGTGAATTGAATGTCCACATTCAAGCCAGAAAGTTATCAGAAATTCTAGAAGATAGAATCTATCATATTCTCTTTCTGCATACCCTAAATAGTTCTATGCCTCCAAACTCCTATACCTTTGCTGAATCTGTACTTTCAAATTGAAATGCCTGCCACTCTCATCGACTGCTGTCAAACCCTCCTGCTTTTCTGGCCTCCTACACCAAAACATCCCTGATCCTTTTCCTACAGCACCCAATAATCATTCAAAATAACACATATAACTTCCTCTCTGAAGAAACAGATAAATCCAGACAGAATCACATGAGACGTTTGCACAATGCACTAAAAATAAAGTATTGCAAAAACCAATGAACCCCCAGAGAGCGAATATGGAACTGTGAAGAATGAATGAGCTTGGATGTTTTCAGCCAAGACAAATACTCTTTTATCACAACTTCAAGTGTTAATGAAAGGAACCAATTGCAGAAATGTCTCTGAATCTATAGCAGTTGCTCTCAAAAAAAAATTCTACCCAACACAAGTAAGACGTATGGCCCACTCCCAATAGTAAAACAACTTGGATGAAAGAGGAAAGGTAACATTTGAAAGAGTTCCCTAGGAGGTCCCCTCCCATTCCCCATAGAGAATGACAGCCCTGTACCAGAGATACAATGAGGTGTAAATCTGTGACTAGTGCTTCAATAAGTCAGATCCGAGATCTTGTAATAACTTAAAGGTTGCAGAAGCACTTTCTGCTACATACCCATATGCTGGAAGGAAACTCAGAATGTTTTGCTGTCAAATAGTCTAAAGGGAAAACAATCCAAATGTCCCATTGGTTGAAAATGGATAAACAAAATGTGGTATATACATATGATGGAAATTTTGATACATGATGAACATGGACAAATCTTGAAAACATTATACTAAGTGAAATAAGCCAACACAAAAGGACACATATTATATGATTCTACTTTATGTATAAGAGGTACCTAGAGTTTTCGGATTCACAGAAACAGGAAGCAGAGTGGTGGTTCTAAGGGCTAAGGCAAGGTAAGTGGGTAATTAGTGTTTAATGGGTGCAAAGTTTCAGTTTAGGAAGATGAAAAAGTTATGGTGGTGCTAGACATACAGCAGAATGAATGTACTTAATGCCACTGGACTGCACATTTAAAAATTATCAGGATGGTAACTTTTATGTTATGCGTATTTTACTTCAAAAAAGGAGGAACTTACCCATCCAAAAAAAAAATAACTAGAGGATAAGAGGCATTTTTGAGCACTCCCAAATTCAGGAGGACAAATAAACTCAATGTCTGGAGTACTAAGGGTGAACACAGCACACAAGAATATTCGTGATGGTCAAGGAAGTCTCCGCTCACCCAAGGAAGCTCTCAAAATACAAATCATTTAGAAGAGTATAAAGCAAAAGCCCCAATGACCAATTGCTGCACCAGCTCTTCTTAAGAGCATTGTAAATAGAATGTTATATATAGTCTTGATTTGTTTCAGAGAAATTCTCATAAGCACTGGGTTCCCTTGGGAGCTCGAGTGAGTCTGAAATGATTTCCAACTGAGGCACAGTTACACACTATCACCTCGCAATTAGGGGTTCTGAAAAAATCAAGGCAGTAAGGCAAATTGTTGATACTTTATGGAGATCTTTCCAAAATACATTATGCATTTATTCCATGACATAGCAAACAGAGTCTATAGAATAGAATTTAACTTTTTTTTCAAGTTAAGTTCACAATTATGTCATAGAAGTAGAAATCACTGATACAGGATATCTGTTGAAGTCAACCCTTCTTCAGCCCCTAATGCTGCAGGCACATGATATGAGTTTTGTTTTTTAAAAAATTAATTGACGAAGGAAACAGCCTGGAATTTGCTTTCTTGAAAAATGACTTTTTACCATTTGCCCTTTATTCATAAAACTGAAATAGTGGCTCAGGGGAAAATGTATAGCATTAAATGATTATATACGAAAACTTTAAAGGTCTCAGATCAATAATCTAAGCTTTCTCTTTAAGAAACTAGAAAAAAGAGCAAAATAAATCTAAAACAACCAGAAGAAAGGAAATAATAAATATAAGAATAGAAATCATCAGTGAAACTGAAAACCAAAAATAATAGGGAAAAGTCAATGAAACCAAAAAGGTGATTTTTTTGTTGTTGCTGTCGCCCAGGCTGGAGTGCAGTGGCACGCTCATGGCCACCATAACCTTGACCTGCTCAACTCAGGTGATCCTTCTGCCTCAACCTTCCAAGTAGCTGGAACTACAGGCATGCACCATCATGCCCAACTAAGGTGATTATTTTCAAAAACAAATAAAATCAATAATCTTCAAGCCAAACTGATAAGAAAAGACTCAGATTATCAATATCAGAAATGAAAAAGATGGTTTCACTATAGGCAGCCCTAGTAGACATTAAAAGGTTAATAAAGGAATATCAAGAACAAATCTACTCATACAAGTTCAACAACTTAAATTAAATAAAAAAATCCTTGAAAAACAACTCCCAAAGCTCACCCATGATGAAATAAATAGCCTGAGTAGTCCTATAACATTAAAACTGGAATGAAATAACTTAAATGCATAGCTTAAAACTTTCCACAAAAGAAACCTCCATGCTCAGTAGTTTCACTGGTGACCTCTTCCAAACACTTAGAAAAATGAATAACACCAAGTCCTTATAATCTCTTCTAGAAAATGGAAGAAGGAACATGTCTTAATATACTTTTGATGAGACTATCATTTTCCTGATAACTAAACCACAAAAAGACAGTACAAGAAAAGAAAACTACAAACTAATATTCCTCAAGGATAGCCATGTAAAAATCCTCAACAAACTGTTACCAAATCAAAGTCAGAAATATGTAAAAATAAATAATACACCATAACCAAGTGAAAGATTATGCCAATAACACAAGAGAGGGCTAATATTTTAAAGCCAATCCACATACTCCACCATAAAGAAGAAGAAATATATGAAAAGCATTTGATGGCAATGTAAATTAGTATAGCCACTATGGAGAACAGTATGGAGGATTCCCAAAAAACTAAAAATAGAACTTTCATATAATCCAGCAGTTCCATTACTGGGTATATATCCAAAAGAAAGTAAATCAATATATCAAAAAAGTGTCTTCACTCCCATGTTTATTGCAGCACTATGCACAATAATCAGAATATGAAATTAACCTAAGTACCCATCAATGAACAAATATATAAAGAGAATTTTACGCAAGGTAATACTATTCAGCCATAGAAAAGAATGAAATCCTGACACCTGCAACAACATGGATGGAACTGGAGACCATTATGTTAAGTGAATCAAGCCAAGTCCAGAAAGTCAAATATTGCATATTCTCATTCATATGCAAAAGCCAAGAAATGGATCTCATAAAGACAGAATGTAGATTGATGGTGACCAGAGTCTGGGAAAAAAATTATAGTGTATTTATTCCCACTGAACTATACACTTAAGGATGGTAAATCATAAATGTATATTTTACCTCAATAAAAAAATTTAAGGCGTTTGATAAAATTTAACATTAATTTGATTTTTTTTTAAAAAATCAGAAGACTAGAAATAGAAGCTACTTTTTCAACCTAACAAATAACAACTACCAAAATATAGCCATCAAACATTAATTAGTAGTGAAAGACTGAAGATTCACCCTTGAGATCTTGGACAAGGAAAGATGTCCACTCTCACCTCTCCTTTTCAATATCATGCTAGAAATTGTATTCAGTCAATAAGGCAAGAAAATGATATAAAAGTATTATAAACTGAATGGTTTGGGTCCCTCAGAATTTATATATTAAAACCCTAACCCTTAATGTGATTATATTTGGAGATGGGGTCTCTAAGGACATAATTAAGTTTAGATGAGTTTATAAGGATGGGTCCCTGATCCAATAGGAATAATGTCCTTATAAGAAGAGACACTAGGCTGGGCATGGTGGCTCACATCTATAATCCCAGCACTTTGGGAGGTCTAGAAAGGAGCATCACCTGGGGTCAGGAGAAGTGACACCAGAGAAGGCAGCCATCTGTAACCCAAGGGGAAAGCCCTCACCAGAACCAATCCTGCTGATATCTTAATCTTGGGCTTTCTAGCCTCTAAAACTATGAGACAATTGCTTTCTTTTGTTTAAGCCACCCAGGATAGGGTATTTTGTTATAATAGCACAATAAGACTAATACAACAGGTATACATATTAGAATGGAAGAAATAAAAGTGTACCTATTCATGGGCAACATGATAGCCTACAAAGAAAATCCCAAGGATCACACATACACACACAATTGTATTTCTATATAATAGCAATGAGCAATTTAAAAGCAAACATTTAGAATAGCTCCCCTGAAAATAAAATACTTAGGTATATATCTAACAAACATGTACAGAATCTATACAAGAATCTGAAACACAAAAAATACTCATGGAAGAAATGAGAGACCTAAATATGTGGAGAGACATACCATGTTCAAGAATTGAGAGACTCAACAGAGTAAAGATATCAATTCTCTCCAAAATTATCGCTAAATGTAACACAATTTCAATCAATATCTTAGCAGGATTTTTAACAATATATACAAACTAATTCTAAAATGACTGCGGAAAGCCAAAGAAATTAGAACAGGAAAACAATTCTGATAAAGAAGAATAAAATCAGAAGAAACACTACCCAATTTTAAGATTTAATATAAAACTATAGCAATCAAGACTTGGCATTGGTAAAGAGAGAAACAAATAGACCAAGGGAACAATATCAAGCCCGAAAATAGACCCACACAAATATGACCACGGTGCAAAGATAATTCAATAGAGAAAGGACAGATTTTCCAGTAAATGGTTTTGAAACAAATTATGTTGGAAGCCAATAGGCCCAAAATTAAATTAACACCTTCTGAAGGCTCACATCTTATACAAACAATAATTCAAAATGGAACAAAGGTCTAAAGGTAAAACATAAAACTATGAACCCTTTAAAATAAAGCATAAGAAAAAATCTTGATGACCTGGGATTAGACATGAAGTCCTTATGCATAATGCCAACAGTTCAATCCATACATGTTTAAAATTCGATAAATTGCACTTCATCAAAATGAAAAAATTTTGTTCTATGAAAGACACTTTTAAGATAATGAAAGCGCAAATTACACACCGGGAGAAAGTATTTATAAATCACATATCCAACAAGCACGTGGATCTAGAAAACATAAAAAGTTGCCACAGTAAGGAAACACACAACTCAACTAA
Organism: Tarsius wallacei; assembly: GCA_963574415.1. NCBI lineage: Eukaryota > Metazoa > Chordata > Mammalia > Primates > Tarsiidae > Tarsius > Tarsius wallacei. Next base: position 15,260 of record CAUYQG010119176.1, on the reverse strand, counting down.
AAAATGGGCCAGAGGGCTGGGCACATTGGCTCATGCCTGTGATCCCAACACTCTGGGAAGCTGAAGGGGGAGGATTGCTTGAGCCCAGGAGTTCGAGACCAGCCTGGGCAGCATGGAGAGACCTTGTCTCTACAAAAAAATTAGCCAGGCACGGTGGCACCTAACGCCAGTCCCAGCTACCCGGGAGGCTGAGGCAGGAGGATTGCCTGAGCTCAAGAAGTCGAAGCTGTGGAGATCCATGATCATGCCACTGCACTCCATCCAGCCTGGTCGGGACCTTGACTCAGAAAAAAAAGAAAATGGGCCAGAGACTTGAATGGATACTTTACTGAAGAGCATATATGAATGGCAAATAAGCACATGAAAAGATTTTCAACATCATTAGCCATTAGGGAAATCTAAATTAAAACCCAATGAGATACCATTACACACCTGCCAGAATGGCTCAAATAAAAAGCTACCAATAATGCCAAGTGCTAACAGGCAGAGGCACTGGAACTGCCGTACATTGCTGCTGGGGAATGCAAAATGGTGCAAGCACCCTGGAAAAACAGTTTGGACGTTTTCTTACAAATGGACACACATACTTAACATACACACATGGTCCAGCAAGTCCACTCCTAGGAATTTTCTCCAGAAAAAACAAAACTGTACATTCACACAGAAATCGGTATACACGTGTTTCGAACACTGTGTTTATAACCACCGGAAACTGGAAACTCAAAACTCCTTCAACTACCGAACGGATAACAGACGGAACGCACCTTCACAATGCAGGACTCACCAGAAACCAAAAGGAAGAAATTGCAACATTAAAGATGAGTCTCAAAGGCACTATGCTGAGTGACAGAAGCCAATCTCAAAAAATCTGTATGCTGCTTGACTTCGTTGATCTGCCGTTCTCCCAAAGTCAAAACTACAGCGACAGAGAACACTGGGGGCCGCAGGGGTTGAGAGGGTATGACTGCAAAGGAATGGCAGATGGTGGGAAGCGGTCTTTGGGGCATGGGGGTGACTCTGAATCGCGATTCTTGGGGGTGGCTACATGAACCTCTACACGTGTAAGAACTCATAGAGCTATGCACACACACAGAGGCGACGTTATCGCCTGCTAATTTGGAAATAAAACGAATGGATACATAACAAGGACTGCTTTCTACCAAACGAACTGCTAACACCATCTCCGGCTCAATTGCCCCCTGGCTCAACAAGTCCTTCCTTTTCGCTGTCATTTCCTGTGCCCTTTGATATTTATCTGAATTCAAAGTATTCCCTTATGTCAGCATCCATAACAATACTCTTTAAAGGCCTGGACACATGAATCTCTCATCACCCCATCAAATCTCCCAAATCAAAATCCGCATACTCACCAGCCTTCTAAGTCAACTCTTTTTGTGGGTTGTCCAAATGTCAGTGTCGCCAATTTCTCGTCCTCGGAGATACTGCCAGTACAGACAAGATATCTGTTTGAAGCAACGACAGGTATCAATGCGACCTCACACATCTGGCTCTTCAAATTCCTAACGTGCGTTGTTCTGATTACTTGGGGGGTTTCAAAATCCCATAATCTAGGTCTTGCTCTATGGACTGACATTTAATCTCAGGCATCATTCGCAGAGCTTTATAAAACACGCATAACAAATACGCATGATTATGAAACCATTACTATCAAGTGTATATTTTAAAGATCTCTCTTGTATCGATAATTCAAAAGTCAATTAACTAATAAATACCTGGCCAGTACCAGAGTACCTGTTAACCATACACTAGTCAGCAACTGGCTCTTAACATACACCCAAAATCCTAGTCGATGCCTAAAATGGAGTGACAGTGTTCAACTCCTGCAAAAACTTCAATACAGATGTAACCCAAGAGGCCATTTTCTTCTAATTTCACTGTCTGTTGGCTGTTCTCTCCGTGAATACTCTGCACAAGTGTGCATTGTATATTCAAGGGCAATTAAGTCGCTAATAGTCAGCCATTTCCAAAGTCGCCTGCTGTCGATGATGATCTATGAAGAAGCATCTGATGCCAGAAAGGTAACTGACAAAAGAAGGCAATGTTTTCTGCTTACCTCCTGTGAATAGAAGGATCTAGCTCATCTGAAGTGAAGAGCCCAAGTTTTGTACTAAGTGCTTTAGGTTGAACTTACGGCACACTGAGATGTTGCCATGTGAACTGGCTTATGGTGCACATGGGAAAAGAGAAGAGACCGACATTTTTTCCCCATTTCAGTTGCACCACGATTCTGTCTCTTTCCCTACACATTTCTTCTGAAACATTTCGGCGAGATAAGATGTTCTCCCTACCCCAGATAGAAATGTTTTAGCTCATTAAGTCCTTTCTTCCAGAATACTAATTCTGGGCTTGACTGGTGCTTTATTACAGATAAGAGAATAATTCAAAACTAAAAGACGTGAAATGCAGCCCCTCTAAGCCATCACTTAGGCCATTTGACGGGAAAAAAAATGCTCCTATCCAATGCGATTTTTTAATAGTAAAATGGACGCAAACATTTGTTCAGAGTTCTGATAGCCCGATTTCACCTCGTTTTCTGGATAGCATTTAACGTGCCATGTCGATGGCTCTCCAGATTCCTAAAGTCACCTTCCTCTGTTCTTGGCTGAACTCTGGCTGCAGGCAGACCTGGCTCTCTCCGAGACTCTGGGGCTCCCCCTGCTGGTCTGAGAGCACATTACCCAAGAGTGCTGACCTGGCCGCCCAGGTCTCCAGGGGTCACTTGACTTGGGTGCTTAGTCAGTCAGGTTCAGGGAGACCTTTTCATCCCTTTCCGTTTTGGTAGGCGGTCCTTAGGACAAATCGGATGTGAACTTTTGTCGTCAGACGCTCGCCAGGTACTTTAGAGACGGCAGCTAAACGAACATAAGAAGATGGCAAAATGTCCAGAGGGCGTTTGCCCCCACGCCGCCCTTTTTTCTCCCCAGTGCCTTCTCCTCCACTGAGTTTGTCCCTAAAACACTGACATTGACTTCCATTTGTACCGCAGGCACGACAGAGGTAAAAGGAGTCTCCTTTCAGAGAACTGGGCGTTCTAAACCAGCAGTTGAAATGTGAAACAAAAGATTTTTTTTTTCCGCCGAAGACATTTCCAGAATCTTCTGACACAGGGAGCATCCACTCCAGCCCCCAGAGAAACTGAACTGCAATGAGAGGAGCGAGCCCGCTATCTCCCCCTGAGGCCGGCCCTGTGACGGGGGCAGATCGCAAGGGGCCATCCCTTGGCCTGCAGCAGAAATGCAGGCTGTGGAGCAGATTTCTTTTGTCCTCCAATATTATGCAAATAAGCAAATCAAATTAAGTACCTGCGTTTTTTTTTTAATTAGGAGTTTTGATTAGACACAGATCTGTGGTAGGCAGAAGAAGAAATTTTGTTCCAAAACCCCAGACACCTTGGCGTTTCTGCAGGTCTTCAATCAGGGCAGATGTCCCAGAATGGCGGGGAACTCATCTTTTGATTTCCAGATGGGTGGGCACCTGGGACGCAGGCTAAGAATTGAACCTGAGAATAGCAGAAAGAGAGAGAGAACAGTCCTATAACTTCTTTAGAAATCAAACTCAGCTCCTCTGACTGCTTTTGCGGAACATAAAAGAAAGCAAACTATGGTCCATATTTATCCAAAAGAAGGTCACTGAGTCTCGTGAGTCAGAGTTTGAATGTTAGATGCCCCCAGAGCATCAACCAAAACAGAAACTAGAGATCACTGAGTTGAAGGATGTTCTAGTTGGAGACCCCTGGACGTGACCCTTCCTGTCAGGAGACGTTTTTACCGTCTACTCCACTCAGGGGGGTTGAGCTCCTACAGGAGACAGGCAGAGGTTATAGGCCCTAAGGAGAATTGCAGGGGAATCATGACCTTCCGCAGAGAAGCCAAAACAATTTGCTTCAAGTACCGAAAACCAGCTTTCACACTGAACGTGTCAGGCACTGTGCCAAGCAACTCACCGGTCCCATCTCATCTTATTTTCACAAAACTTAGGAGGTAGGTATGGTACTCTTAAATTCACTCTCACTCTACAGGTGAAGAAATGGAGGTCCAGAGAGTAAGTATCTCAAACAGGAACGGTAAGTAAGACACTTGAGTTCAAACCCAATGCTTAGAATACGGCCTGACACACAGTGGGTGTGCAGTAAATATCTGCTAAGTGGGTGCGTGAATAAACGAAATATGGAAGAGAATAAAGCTAAGAACATAGAGGTTGAGCCATCACCCATCTTGGTAATAATGATCAGGCAATGCAAGAGGATATTACAAGAAGAGACTCTTAATGCCGAAGAAAGGAAATGAAAACCCAGATTCTAGTCATGGGTTTGCCAAGCCAGAGACACAAGCTCAGACAAGTCTGTGCTGCCCAGTCCTCTCTTCTTGCAATAACTGGAGCTTCGCTTGGGGCAATTCTAACTGGAACATGGAGTCCTGGACTTCAGCCAAGCAAGTCGCACAGAGCCACTTTCAGATGACCGGGTGGAGTGACCAAGGGTTACGAAAAGCAGCACCTCCAGGAGGTACCTTGTCAGAACCAAGATGACCAGCCAGGATCAAGTCGCCACTTCGAAAAAGGTGCTAGTGGCTTGGTACAGACCTTAGCTGACCTCCTGGGACACGGAGGAGCAATTTCATCACCTCATCCAGTCCCCGCTCTGACACCGGCCATCGTAGGATATCAAAGCGCAATGGTAGTGCAGTGGCTCACGCCTATAATCGCAGCACTTTGGGAGGCTGAGGTGAGAGGATTGCCTGAGCCCGTGGGTTCGAGACCCGCCTGGGCAACTTGACAAGACCTCATCTCTACAATATATGAAAACATTAACCGGGCATGGTGGTGCGCGCCTGTAGTTCCAGCTACTTGGAAGGCTGAGGCGGAAGGATCTCCTGAGCCCAGCTGGTCGAGGCTGTGGTGGCTGTGAGCGTGCCACTGCACTCCAGCCTGGGCGACAGAGTGAGACTCCAGCTCAAAAATAAATACACAAATAAAAGTGCAAAGTTGTTCTCATCCCATTCAGAAAGGACGTTAATTGGCATCATTTCATTCTTCATCTGATTGAAAAATAGATTAAAATGTAAAAGCAATACAAGTGAGCGACAGACAAATAAGGGAGGACCAAAAAACTCCAAAATTTGTTTTTTAAATATTGCGTATTTTTTCGTACATGTTTAAACCTTCAAAGTACTCTCCATTCGATGCACTACACTTATTGAGAGGCTTTTTCCACTGCTCAAGACAGTTTTTGAACTCATCAATTTTGATGCCTTGTAGTACTCTTGCCGTTTTTTGTTTCACCTCGTCCACATTGGCAAAACATTTCCCTTTGAGGACTTTCTTCATCCAGGGAAACAAACTTTAAAAAGTCACTTGAGGCAAGATCTAGTGAATAGAGAGGGTCGGGGGTCATGCCGCTTTTGGTCGAAAAGTGCTGAACACTCGGTGAGGTGTGGGCAGGTGCCTTGTTACAGTCGAAGAACCAGTCAACTGTTTGCCACAAGTCAGGAAGTTTCTTTCACAAATCGTGATTCAACCTTCTCAAAACTTCCAGATAAAAACTTCGATTGACCGTTTGATTCGAAGAAACAAATAACAAGTGTTCTACAAGGGCCTGCACTCCAAAAGAAGTGTTCAGATTTTGGGGGGGTCCCTCTCATGTGAAAAGACGTCCAGCCTTCCTAATAATCAATTAAAGATCAGTTTAAGTCGTAAGATGTCATTTCACCTACCAAACTGACAAAGCTAAAAAAACCTGATACATAAAAAGACAACATGAGAATATGTATGCATGTATGTATGTATATAATGTATATATATGAAACAACAAAACACAATGTAGAGAAACATAAGTATAAGTTATTTATAAATGGAAAATATAAAATTAGATCTTAGGGATAGCACGTGAGTGATCCAACTTTAACTCTGGACATACTGTATATTGGAAGATATCATCAAGTGACAGTGACTAAGGCCATGTGTGCTGGTTCAGGGAAAGGTAGAACAATAGACTGCAGTACACAGGATGCTGACATGGATCCAAGAACTTTTGGGAATTCAGAAAAGAAAAAGAAAAAAAATCAACTTAGATCCCTGGCTACGGCTATACACCCAAACACATTCCACAGGAGTTAAAGATATTTTTTGAATCCTTACATTATTAAGCAGAAACATAAGTAAATCGTTTTCTAATCTTGGAGTGGAGAATGTCTTTTTAATCATAATGCCAAGACAGAAACTTTAAAGGAAAAGTTGAATATTTTTTTTCTGTAAAATATGAAGACTTTTGGGGAAAAAAACTTTATATAAGAAAACGTGCCTTAAACGAAGACAAAAGTAGAAAATACATGTTCATAGCATGCTTAAAAAACAGTGGTTTCTCTTCAAAATATAAAAAGCTCACACAAATATTCAATAAGAATGGTTATGAGTAGAAAGTTTGCCAAGAAAATTTCAAATGGCCAATAAATGTGAAAGGACAAAATTGAAAAAATGCAAATTTGAATGATGAGATGACATTTTTGGCCCCTCAGACCAGTAACAAGAGAAAAACTAAGGTCTATTTGATAATAGACATCCAATAAACACACCTGCACACCCAACGCAGATTTGCCTCTTGTTAGATACAAAGAATCTCAGTATCTTAATGAAGCCCTGTTACTTAACTACTCTAAATAAACCTCAGTTTCCTCTCTAAAATGAGGATCAAAGCAGAATTTACACTGAAGGATTATATATAAAGATTTTAGTTTCGTTTGCTGCTGTGATGAGGTACCTAAGCCTACAACAACACTGATTTATTATTTTATAGTTCTGGGTGTCAGAAGTCAAAAATCAGTCTTGATGGGTTTCAATCCAGGCGTCAGCAGGCTGTGTTCCTTCTTGGGACTCCAAGGGAGAATCTGTCTCATCTCTTCCAGCTTCTTGTGGTACCTGCATCCCTTGACTTTTCCTCTGTCCTCAATATATATAAGCAGCACAGCATCTTTCAATCCCTCTGTCTCCTACCTCCATCTTTGAAGAACCCTGGTGATAACATTGGGCCCAACCAGCTGATCCAAGATCACCTGCCTTTCCCAAGAACCTTAACATAATAACATCTGCAAAGTCCCTTTTCCCACGCAAAGGAGCACAGTCACAATTTGGAGACGTCTGGATATGGATATCTTGGGGAGGGTGGCATTATTCTGCCTACCGCAGGAAACTAAATGAGTCAATGAGTAGAAAGCACCAACCTCAGAGTTTGGTAAGCAACAACACTCAAAAAGTCTAAGCTAATATGACAAGTCATGAGTGATAAAAGAAATGTGTGTCTGAGGCAGACAACGATAAGGAAAGAAGGACTTACTCTTAAATACAGCTGGTGAAGGAGAATAAGCTAGAGATGCCCTAGCCATCAGTACAGACACAGCCCTTGGGCAGATTCCACGTCTACAAACTGAGCCTCGGGAGGCGGATGGGTGGGCCCAACTTGACATCCATGAACATTCTTTGCAGCCCTCTTTATAATAGCAGAAAATGTTCATCAAGGCATCCTAGGATATTCACGTCATGAAATACTACAGTGTTTCTTTCAACCATCTGAATGTATTATGTCAATGTCTAATGACTGGCATAGAATTTGCTTCACCATACACTAGTCAAAAGATACCAAAAGAGTAACATCTTGTTGGATTCCACTTTTGGAAACCACGTGTACATACATATCTGTGTGTTTTGGTCCTTTTGGTGTTGCTACAAATACCTGAGGTTGGGAAATGTATAAAGAAGAGAGATTTATTTGGCTTACAGTTCTGCAGAGTGGGCAAGAACCATGGCACCAGCATCTGCTTCTGGGGAGAGCTATAGGCTGCTTCCACTCATGGCAGAATGCCAAGGGAAGTCAGTGTGTGAGTTGGTTGCATGGCGAGAGAGGAGGCCAGACAGAGTGGGAGGAAGGAAAGTACAGAGGGAAAACATAGGAAAAGTACCAGACTCTTGTTAACAACCAGCTCTCAGGGGACCTCTCAAGAGAACTCATTCACTCTCCCACCCCCAGGGAGGGCATTAACCTATTCATGATGGGTGTGCCCCCATGACCCAAACACTTCCCCTGAAGCCCTGCCTCCATCACTGGGATCAAATTTCAACACAAGATTTAGAGGAGCCAGATATCCCAACCATAGCTGCGAGTGTATATAACTGTGCAGAGAAAGTAAAGAAGCCTGCACACAAAGTGCTGCCAATGTGTGTTGCTGGGTGGTTGGGTTCCAGATGACCTTGACTCTTGGATACTTCCGAGTGCTCTGAATCTTTTGCATGGTGGACTGGTTTCCCTGGTTTGGGGAATGACAGGTTTTCTTTTCTTGGAAACCACCAACAATATCACAGAGGAAGAAACACCAGGGAGCTAATAGTCAAGAGGTCAGTGTCTTCCTGAACCTTCAACTTCTCTACAGAACATTCTGCCCACATAGAATATTTCCCTTCCCATCATTTATGAGGTGGTTGTTAGGGCAGGATGAGAAAAATCAGAAGATAATATGACAATTAAAAGATCTAGACATATCCCAGAAATTATTCCTCTTGGAGTCTGACTACAGTTGATTTCCAGCTTCATGAAAGCAGAGGCCATTGCCTGGCACAGTGCCTGCACGTTGTGGGTGGATCAGACACCCAAACTCACTGATGCTCATATCTCATTGATGCTCGTACCTGAAACTCCCACTCCCCCGCCCCCACACGCACACATGCATCCCCCACTCCCTTCTCATCCGACTAGACTTCACTTTATTTGCCAGCTCTCAGCTTAAATATTGTTTCCTTGATCGAGTCAACGTGTCATGAGCCTTCTTAGCACCGGCACGTCTTTCTGTGTTTTCAAGTCAGTGTCCAACATAGGGGATGAAAGGTTAATCCCATAGGGGGAAAACCTCGGTATTTTTCTGTTCAAGGGACAATGGAACTGGGGTATTTATACATCAGTGCCCAATGTCCTCAGTTGAGAGGGTGAGGGCCATCACTCCCAGGCTCTTCAGGATGGCTCTTCCTGCTGTGGCCAGAGGCCTTCCCACAGATGGGGGAGGCAGCAGAAAAAGGAAAAGCCTTCAGGCACAGAGAGGCAGGCACTGGCAGCTGGAAGTGGGGCATACCCTGAAAGGTCCTAGGGATACCATTGAGGCACTGCTAAATAGCTGTTAACAAATCTGTAATGACATAGGCATTTGGATGTGCATTTGTTTAATGTCAGTCTGCCTCACTTGACTGCAGACTCCATGAGGGCAGGAGATTTGCCAAATCTCCTTGCAGCTGCATCTCCAGTGCCTACCACAGAGTGACACATCCACTCACTTTGTTCAACGAATGAATACATGGACCAGTGAATGAACAAATGTCCCAGGTAAGCTCTTGTCTAAATAATGCACGATACCAATCAGAGAGTATGCCAGAATTCCAGAAAAGGCTTGAATTGCTACTCAGCTTTTTTTCAACTTGTATCATGACCTTGAATTATTCAACCTGCAACCCACTCAGACTTCTCGATCCTAGTTTTCTCATTAATGCTGCGGTTTGTTCGAATAATACAGCAGCTTCAAGTTCTAGAATTTAAAATAGATGAAACTGACCATGTAGGACGTTTGCCAGTGAAGATTCCAAGATTTTCCTGTACAGCTACTGTGGTCTTCAAGCCAGATCCGACCCACGAGCAAAGAACGGATTTCACATTTTTAAACAGTCGAAGAAAGTAAGATAATTTCATCCCACATAAAAACTGCATTCGATTCAAATGCCATAAATAAGGTTTGATTGGAATGCAGCCATCCCATGTGTGCAGGAATTGTGCATGAAAGTTTCTGAACCACAAGAGGAGAGATAAGTTACTGCAACAGAACATATGACCCTGGGAATGCCTAAGTCGCTCACTCACAGGCCCTCTGCAGACAGACAGCCAGGCACACGACAGGGCAGACAGACTATGTACCTTCAAGGCACCTGTTCCACACCAGGTGGAAAACAACCCTCTATCTGTCCCCCACACAACACCAGCCCAGCTCCTCAGTAAAATCACCTTCTCAACTGCCCCAGGTGACGTCTCTCTCCTGTGGCCACAAGCATATTGAAGCTACAAGGCTTCTTCCTTCTTCTCCTCCCTGCATCATTCCTGCATCTCCAAATATTTCCCTGACCAGGAAGACATGACCTTCTTTCCAACCAACTCATGACATCAGACTCTCTTGGTTCAATGTGTTGTTCTAATCCACGGGCAAAACAGAATGCAGAAAACAGCACCAAACGTGCGTGACCACACACAGAGCTCTTATGAGATACATCTCCCATGGATGTTGCTTAATCTAATAATTTTCCCTGTTTTAATACCATCAATCTCCCTCCTGATCAGTGGTACCCATCAGGAAGTATCTTCAGGTAATTAACATTTTTACATTTTTAATTATGAAATCTTTCCTGAGCTGGCAGGGTGTCAGAGATTAGAAGCGTCAAGCATCAACGGTGCTGCGATCTAAGGCTTGCTGCAGACCTGGAAAATCCACACAGATGTGCGCTTGGGCCACCAGCTGTGCCAGAGCCCTCATCTAAAATGGAACTGGAAAAAATCATGGGACTACGGGATAAGACGTTGGGCTTGGTGGCCAACTTTCCTCTAAAACTTTGATTCCAAAAGCAGAAGTAACTTTTGTAAGAAGACCCCGACACTTGGTCTTTAGGGAGGCAGAAGAGAACCCACTCCAGCCAGCCTCCACACAGGGACAGACAGCACACACTCCCTTCTGAAAGCCACTTCAGGCTTACCACCCAACTCTCAAACAGCCTCTGGGGTCACATTTTGCATGTCTTCCTCTCTCGGGACATTGCTCCACTCTTCCCTTCCATCGCAGCCTCTTTATCCCACATTCTATCAAAAATTTCTATTTACCATCCTGCGTATATCAAAAAAAGAGTTTTAGTTGCTCCCAAACTCATATAATGCCGTAGAAGAAGCGTGCCCTCCTAGAGACACCACAGACGGCTGGGGAATCAGGACCAGAATGGAAGGACAGGTGTGCCCTTACGACCCTACTGTGTCGACGCGTCCTCGTGGTGGTGGAGACAATCCTCTTTTATTGGTCCTCATCTCAAGCCCACCTTGGCTCAGACCCTCCATGTTTTCTAAGGCCTCCCCTCGGCATCCTGTGGCCAGGTTGTCACCACACTGCCCTCAAGAGCAGGTGCAGGATGAGGATGTCTGAGCTCAGGGAGGCTCCAAGACTCGTCCCCGACCATGTCTCATGGACGGGAGGCCAAGGTCACCCCACGCCGCCTTCTCCCCTTCTCCATGGACAGGCCACACACCCCCCACAGAGGAGGCCCTTGAACGCCTCTCTTGACTTTTCTCCCTCTGTTCAAGTCCAGACTAGTCTCTGCCAGAGACATTTCCCTTCCTTTTGTCTCCACCGTGGCCCCTGCCATTGCACTGATTTCCCCAGGAGCCGTGACAGTGTGCGCTCTCTCTGATCCCACTTTCCAGGGGTTCGGTGTCCGACATGTGTAGTCATACATCCCACTTCCTGCTAAAGAGAAACGGACAATGAGGTGAGCAGGTCAAGGCGGTGGAAAGGGAGGACAAGTTCTCATGAAATGGGATCTCTTCTCCTGGTTTCAAAGGCATTCAGATAGAGTGACTAGTGAGGCCTTGATCTGTCTTGGTTACATAAAGCTAGCACGTGAGTATACTGGCTTGATAACATGATGAGGAAAAAAAATGTTTTAACCCGACTTTTTTCTGATTTAAATAATCTCATCTGCTTAAGAGTCAAACTTGCCATCTAAAGCATACATATAACGACTAGACCACAATGGTGCCACCCAGTCATATATTTAATCCATAGTACAAAGTAGCTTTGTCTCAGGATCCTCATGAGATAAAACCAGAGTGCTGGTCAACCTATAGGCTTCCTGTAAATAAGCTGAATGAATAAAAGTATAAGAAAATCCATGAGAACTGCTTTTTAAAAAGTTATCCCAGGGCAATCTCTTAGGGTCCCCTCCCACGGTGGGAGCTTTTCTGTCCTCTCAATAAATCCTGCTTTCTCAAAAAAAAAAAAAAAAAAACTATTCCCAAGGTCCTCCCATTTATGTCCATGACTGAGTTTCTTGGATTGCATATCAAGAAATACAACTGTCAAAAAATGTAAACTTCACCAGAAATGCATGAGGATTGCCCCGGACAGAAAAGTCAGCCAAGGCGCTGCTCCCAGTAGGACAATGTCCTTGCAGAAGACTGTTTGGCAGGCGTGTAACAACACTCTCTACTTATGCAGGCCACTGATATGTTCAGTTATGTGGTGTCTGAAAATCACCCACAATTCATTGCAGTCATGTGACTTACCTTTCCCCCCAAAAAACGCCTCTGAGCTCCTCTGGGTGAAAATGAGAACAAAACAATTGCGCACTCTCCCACTCTCAACACAGGCTACAAGTTTGTTTTTCAGCGGGATGAAATTGCTACACTAACAGATGGAAGTGTCACAGGAAGAGCAGGAAACACTCAAATCATCGACACTTTGTTTCAGTTGCAGTTATCAGAAAATGTAGCAACCCCAGAAACACAGTAAGGATTGGGTGAAAATGACAGTGGGCTCTGTAATTGCCCTCTCCTGGGTATGAACAGCTAGACTTCTCTCTTCTCTTTTCACCAGGGAAACCACCTTTTCTTAATCTTGGAAGATTATTGCACTTTCAGAAAGATACTGGAATTACTAATGTAGGCAGGCAGATGACTTTA
>CAUYQG010119173.1:0-12130 GCA_963574415.1 Tarsius wallacei | reverse complement strand
TGGAACTAGAATCTATAATACTGAGTGACCTCTCACAGAAACAAAGATCGGAGTATCACATGTTCTCATTCATATAGTGAACCTTGAACATCCAACGTAATACTATAAGAAAATGACTGACAGTGGTGGGAAATTACGGGGAGGGGAGGGGAGGGGGGATGGGATTAATGATACTCAATATCTGTCTGGGGACGGGGAGACAACTCTTATCACCAAGGGTGTCTGAACGAAGCATATTTGTATACCTAATCCTTAACTGTACCCCACAATATGATAATAAAAAATACTGATTAAAAAAAAAAGTTGGAAGCATTTTCCTTAAGAACTGTTACAATGCAATCCTAGCCAGAGCAAAAAGGCAAAAGACAGAAATAAAAGGTATCCAAATAAGAAAAGAGGAAATTAAATTATCCCTCTTTGCAAACAGTATGATTGTATATCTAGGAACCCTGAAAGATTTCATCCAAAGACTTCTTGATCCAATAAGTAACTTTAGTAAAGTTTTGGGAAGCAAAATCAGTAGCATTTCTAAATACATCAACAACCTTCAAGCCACGAAATAAATAATAAACCCAATCCCATTTACAATAGCCACAGAAAAGTAAAGAAAATACCTAGGACTAAGTTAACGAAGGAGGTAAAAAAATCTCTACAATGAAAACTACAAAATACTGTTGAGCAAAATTAAAGAGGACATGAATAAATGGGAAAACATTCCATGCTCAAGAAGAATCAATATCCTTAAAATATTCATACTGGCCGGGCTGGGTGTCTCAGCCTGTAATCCCGCGCCTTGGGAGGCTGAGGTGAGTGGATTGCCTGAGCCCATGGGTTCAAGACCCACCTGGGCAACTTGGTGAGACCTCATCTCTACAATAAATCAAAAAAATTAGCTGGGTGTGGTAGCGTGCGCCTGTAGTTCCAGCTACTTGGAAGGCTGAGGCGGAAGGATCGCCAGAGCCCAGCAAGTCGAGGCTGTGGTGGCTGGGAGTGGCCACTGCACTACAGTCTGGGTGACAGAGTGAGACTCCAACTCAAAAAAAAAAAAAAAAAATTCATACGCCCAAAGCAATCTACAGATTCAGTACAATCTCTATTAAACTACCAGTGTCATTTTTCACAGTTCTAGGAAAAAACTGTACTCAAGTTCATATGGAAGTAGAAAAAGAGTCTGAATAGCCAAAGCAATTTCTAGCAAAAAGAACAAAGTTGGAGGCATCACATTACTGGACTTCAAACTTTACTACAAAGTGATAGTAACCAAAATAGTATGGTTCTCATAAAAGGCAGGCACATAAACCAATGAAACAGAATAGAAAATCCAGAAATAAAGCTACTACAACTATGGGACTTTAAAAATCATGTGTTGACTTTTATTAATGCATAAGGTTCTTGATTTTCAGTGCAGGTTTTTCTTTAATAGCCTCCCATATTCAAATTAAGTTTATATTAAGAAAAATGTACCTTTGTAATTTACTTTTAATTTCCAAGAAAAATGTTTATTGTTTTGTTAAGTTCCACCCTTTTTTAATGCTGCAGGTCATGGGAACATAATTTTTCTGTTTTTCTTATCACCAATTCATTCACTTCCATAATTGAAGGGAAATGTTAAATCTAGCTCGTTATTGCAGATAAAAAGCATGAAATCTCACCAGTTAACTGTTCAGATATCTTGTCTGTTGAAAATGGCCTCAAGGCTTGGAGTATAATAATGGGAAAAATCTTCCAAGGCACATCTAGAGGTCTTAGGCCCATTATATAACCACATTTGAAGAGTTTCTGGTGACAGAAATTGTATTTTTCATTTCTATAATGGCCATTTAATCTTTTATTTATATAGCTTCAAATTCCATTGTGAAATTGCTTTATCAGTTTTTTTCTATCCCATCTTCTGTTTTTTGAATGTCTTAATTGTGGCTATTTAAAAGTTCTAGGCTGCAAACTCTGTCATCTAAGTCATTCATTCCTCCCCTTCTATTGTCATCCTCCCTCAAATTATCAGTCATGTGATCTTTCCTCTTTCCATGTGTTTTAATTTTTAATCATATGCCAAATGTGATGTATAAAAGAACCATAGAGGCTCCAGATTATATTATTTTCTACCAGACAGAGTCCTTCATTTCCTTGATTAGGACTGGGCTGGGTCAGGCTAGGTTGTAGACTTAGACTCAATCTACCTCTTGTTCCCTCCTACTCTTTCGGCATAACCTTCCTGAGATTTTGACAGAAAGTCTGGGAAGTCTTATTTTCTTAGCTTTGAAAATCTCTGGGACATTAATTTCTGCCCTTCGACTATGTTCAGCTTTGCTATTTAGTGTCCTGCTCTATATAGCTTCACAGTTTGGCAAATGTCTTAATGAGGAAAGTTGTGTGATAGGATTACATTCCCTGATGAGCCTTTGTTCCCTAAGAGCAAAGACACTGCAGATGGTTTTATTCTTTTTGAAGCTTTTGGTCTAGCTCTCCAGCTTTCTATGTAGCCCACTGGAAATGGAAACATTCACTGGAAACATCTAGCTATGTATTTGAGGTCTCTTAAATTTTCAGTTTCTTATTACTGACTTTCACACCTGTAAGGCTGATTTCTTTTTCTCCTGGGAAAGGCCCTCTCTCTGGGCCAAGCCCTAATCTTAGCTTATACTCAGACTTGGCGAATTCTTCCTGGGGAAAAAATTCTTTCACTTATCAGCTCAGTTCTAAATGTTCCTCTCCTGTCTGTAATTCTCGTTCATATTACTTCCATCACTTCCACAATTCTCTAATTTTTTTTTTTAATGTGTAAGAGTCAGCATCTAGCTCAGTCACCCAGGCTGAAGTGCAATGGCATGATCACGTCTCACTGCAGAACTCCTAGAATCAAGGGATCATTCTGCCTCAGCCTTTCAAGTAGCTTGGATTACAGGCATGAGCCACTGTGCTCAGCTTTAATGTTTTAAAAAATATAAGTGCCAAAAACTTATCTTTATTTTTCAAGTACTTGCAGTGGGAATATTGGCCTGTTATATTTTAGAACATTCTGCCTAGAAATGGAAGTCACAAAAGAATACCTTAAATGGGATAATAAATTGAGTCAGGGATATGAAAGCAACGTTTATTTTCTGAAAGGCTAAGTAAATACCTAGGTGGATATAGAGTATAAAACCTGTGTGTCACAAAAATAAAATGGTTAGCAATGAAGCTAGCTGTCATGGTTAAAAATAAGTCTATGAAATTGTCAATAAATTTATCTTCTATATTGCACTAAAAATAATTTTTAAAAAATCACTCAAAAGTATTCAGTACAAGCAGAGACAATGACCTTAAGAAACTTAATAATTCACTAATCAATTTTAATTTGCAGTCTAAGCCTTCAAACTTTCCATTGTCAAAATAAATAATCAAGAAGAAAATATTTAAATAAACTATACATTGAGTTTACCAAATAACAACTGATTGTTTTCTACTTTTCCTTTTAGTACCTGCTATTTTACATATACACCATCAAATATTTAAATAACTTATAATTCTCTGGATGATGAAAATATTTTTAGGTTTTTACTAAATTGTAGATCTTTGTAGACTACATATATTTATATATATACAGACATACAAACACACACACTAGACATCTTTTTCAGTCATAATATAGTTAATTCATGGCAGTTGAAATATTCCATAATAACATATTCATTTGAAAATATAATTCTATTTTTGCTGCAAGAACTGATCACTAAGTATCTATATGGAATGAAGAGGAGACCAGATACTCACTGTAGAAATGATCTTTGACTGAGATCTTCACATGAAAGTTAAGTTCATTCTAGTCTGGCTAAATATTACTAACATCAAAGACATCTTAGCACCTAGTAGTTCATCTCAATGGAAAGAAGTAATTCAGAATATAAACTCAAACTGGTGAGAAAAGAAAAAAATACTTAACACAATTATTTAGTATCCTAGTATTCTATTAATTTCTGTGTTATTTAATATTTTTAAATGTAGATAATATTGAAGTAAAACATGCGTACAGAAATTGCAGATACCTTAAGTGTAAAGTTTAATGAACTTTCCAAAATTGCATATCTCATATAACTAGTATCCAGATCAAGAATGAGAATGTTACCAGAACCCCAGAAGATTGGTCTCTCATTTCTCCTTCCAATTATCATTCCCCAGGGAGGCTGCTATTCTGACTGGCATAACTATAGATTGTTTTTGCCTTTTTTGCATTTTACACAGAACTGCACACTATGAACTGTTTGTTTCTGGCTTAAGTCAACATTGTGCTTGTGAGAATCATCCATTTTGTATATACTTATACTTTATTTTTTTCTCATTATTGTATAGCACTCCAATATGTGGTATACCACAATTTAGTTTTTGCTTATATTCTCTTCACAGAAAAGTTCAGCTCCATGAGGACAGGGATCTCTCTCTGTTTTTATCATGGATATATACATCTCAAGTACCTAGAATAGCACCTGGTACATAGTAAGTGTTTTCTGAATATTTGTTGAATTAAGTTAAAACGAGTTTTAACTGCTCAGAAGTCTTCTAGTGCACGAGTGTTTGGAACTGCAAGCCTTGCATTAACTGTCTCTTGTGTCCGTTGTTCCCCTCACTAATCTTCTTAGTGCCCCTTTGACTTTTTTGTTTCTCAGAGTGTAAATCAGGGGATTCAGCAGAGGAGTTACCAGAGTATAGAGGAGTGCAATGCTTTTGTTCACATCCTGCAAATAACTGGAGGGAGGCTGGAGGTACATGGAGATAAGTGTGCCAAATAAAATAATCACTACTAGGAAGTGTGAACCGCAGGTTCCAAAAACCTTCTGCCTCCCCTGAGCTGACTTTATTTTCAGAACTGCTCGAGTAATGTGACCATAGGACACCAAGATGAGTGAGAAGGGTACTACCAAAAAGAAGACACTGACAGCAAATAGTTCAGCTTCATTGATGGAGGTGTTGGTGCAAGCCAGTTTCAGCATCACTGGAACTTCACAGAAAAAATGGTCCACTTGGTTTTTACCACAGAGGGGAAGAATCATGGTCAATGCCGTCTGTATCACAGAATTGCCAAACCCTGTAAACCAAGCAGTTATAACCAACTGTAAGCAAAGTTGGGGATGCATGATTACCGTGTAGTGGAGTGGGCAGCAGACAGCTGCATATTGGTCATAAGCCATGACAGATAAGAGGATGCACTCTACTCCCCCCAAGTCCTAAGGCAATGAAGAGTTGAGTCATGCAGCCACCATAGGTGATAGTCTTGTCCTTCCCCTTAAAGTTGACCAGTGTCTGAGGAACAGTGCAAGTAGTTAAACAAAGATCCATAAAAAAGAGATTGGAGAGGAAGAAATACATAGGGGTATGGAGATGAGGATCTGTAGTTGACGGAAGTATAATAGTGCCATTGCCTAGGAAGCTCAGAAAGTAGATTATAAGGATGACCACAAAGAGAGCTGTTTCAAGCTGAGGTCTGTTAGAGAAGCCCAGAAGGATGAATCCAGAAAAGGTGCTGTCATTAGCTCTTTCCATTGTACTCTACCTGTTGGAATCAAGGGATCTCAACTTTTATCTTGTGTTTTTAATCCATGTCCTCTTCCTTAGCATGGGTAAATAGAACTTGATTGGGAACTTGAGGTATTTTCACAGTCACTTTTTTTTGTTGGCAAGAAAGGGCGTGACAAATGGCTACTATATATGAGTGTCTTCTGTGTTGCAGATATTGTCCTAAGTATGTATTTTGTATGTGTTTTCATGCAACTTTATTAGATTGGCATTATCATTATCTCTGTTGAATACATAAGGGAGCTGAGGGTTAAAGAGGGCCAGTAATTAGTATAAGGGTGACATCTAATAAATAGCAGAAGCAGAATTTAAACTGACTTTACAACATGATTTCTTCTTTGCTAGGGACTCTGTCTTTTCATGATTGCATTAACTTGAAAGATAACTTGAATTTCTCCAAAAGTTACAAATTATTTTCCTGAATATGTTCTAAATTTGCTACTCCTCTGATCCCTTTATCTTGGATTTCCATTAAGAATTGAAATATTTCAGGCCAGGCATGGAAGTTCATGCCTGTAATCTCGGCACTTTGGGAAGCAGAGATGGGAGGATCACTTGAGTTCAGGAGTTCAAGACCAGCCTGGGCAATATAGCGAGACCCTGTCTCTATCTTAGAAAAAAAAAAAGAAAGAATTGAAATATTTCAGACTGGCTTTCCTACTTCTGTTTTTTGAAGATATGTTGAAAACTTACCACTTACCAATTTTATTTGATGGGGGACAGTATATTTTAATATATAAACCAGTTGAATCTTTGAGTACTGGAGCCTGGAATCATGTTTATTGATTGAAAAGCTTCTATTGGAAATGATTTAAGAATTCATTGTGTCAAAATTTTGCAATCCAGAAGGCCCAATCCTGAGTAATCATTAATGATAACCATTTTCAGCAAAAATCCAGGGAACCACCAGTCCAATATTTAGTCTTTTTTTTTTTTTTTTTAACTCTCACCTTATAACTTTCTTTTTACATTTCTACTGCACTTCCTAAAATATCAACCTGGCAAAAATAATAATCTTTTCTACTAAAACAATTGAGCCTCTCCTCTCTTTCTCTCTCTCTCACACACACCGTATGGTGCAAGTTTAATAGTAACTAATACATGAACAAGAGTAATGTAATTTCACCATAGGCTAGAAAATAATTTAGCATATGGTAGACTCACAAAATATTGTTGGACAAATAAAAATATGGAAGAAATTTAAAAAGTGTAGCATGTAATAGTAATGAATCTAGGGGTTATAGAAATGTATAAATGTATAAGAAAAAACCAAAAGAAACAAAACCCAAAAAAACTTGAACTACCGTTATTAAAGGGGTATATTAGCTTTCCTAATAAGAAAAACCTTAGGTGCATGAAAAATGTGAACTAATTGGAAAGATGTAGTGTAATTTCAATTTTCTCTCCTCCATTAGCGATACATAGTAATAAGCAGTTATAAATATTCAAATTTTAAGTTGCATTTTAATGCCGTGTTTATAGAACTTTGCTGTGTTAATCTTTTTAAACCTCTGTTAAACTCTTGTAACACCACTTTTCTATTAGAAAATCGATGACCAGTCAAGACAATATTTTACCTTCTATTGGGTCTTTGCTTTTGGATTCTTGTGTCCCTAGTTACTCCTATTCCTAAATATATGATTTAAGAATCACATTTCTGTGGTTGCTTTCTTGGCAGTTTTCACTATGGTTCCAAGGAATGCAATTAATTTGAAACAATAAGTTGTAAAACACAATAAAATGGGAATCAAAATACTTGTATACTAACTACAAATCTGTCATTAATAAGCTTTGAGATTCTAAAATCTGCACCGTCATCCCTACTTTTCAGCCATTTCTCTTTCCAAACAAAAAAGATGTTATTGACTAGCTCTTTACGGAAAACTGGCCAGTTTATATTCCAGTAGTTTTAGTGTTATATTTGAATAAGCATTCCTCAGTCCTAGTATATTCATCAGTGACAACATGGTTCTTAATTTCTGTATCTTCCAGATTATTAGGCCTTTTTAATAAGATACCCAGAAGCACAAAACAGACATTAACACCTAGAATTGGCTTTATCAAATGTTGTTAGTTCTTACCTTTGCTTCTTTTCTGTATCCATGTACTTTAAGGGTCATAAAGAAGGAGCTTCTCCAGCCCACCATGGTGCCCAGCTGAAGCCTCTTACAATGTCTTAGAATAGTATATTGTTTCTCAGATACCTTAAATGCCTCATAACTTAGTCTAGAATATGGCCTTAAATGATTTTGTTCCTTTCAGTGATGCACAGAGGTGCTCTGAACCAAGAAAAGCACATATTCTGGTAAAAGACATGTATAATTCATTATCATCACAAAAGTAGAATTAAATTAATGCAGGCAATTTTAATATACATTTCAATATGGTAATATTAGTTTCCTAGGGCGGCCATAACTGATTACCACAAGCTGGATGGCTTAAGACAGCAGAAATTTATTTGTTATGCAGTTCTGAAGGCTAGAAGTCCACAATCAAAGTGGACTTCTCCCTCCGAGAGCCATGCTCCCTCTGAGATCTGCGGGGGAGAATCCTTCCTTGCCTCTTCCTGGTATCTGGTGGTTTACTGGCCATCTGTGTCTTTCCTTGGCTTGCACCTGCAGCACTTCAATCTAAGTCTTCATAGTCTCATGGCATTCTCTTTTACTCTGTCTGCCTCTTTCACTTTTCTTATAAGGATGCCAATCATGATGGATTAAATCCCATTCAAATTGAGTATAACCTCACCTTAGCTTGACTACATATGCAAAGACCCTGTTTATAAATAAGGTCACATTCACAGGAACTGGGAGTTATGATATCAACATTTCTTTTGAGGGAACACAGTTCAACCCATAACAAAGTATAGTGTAAACATGCCTGCCAAATTGTAATGATTTTTTTATTATAAAGGCCTGCTACATAGTGGGAAGCCTAAGATGCAGGTATTAGTTATATCCTATTCCAAGTTTATAAATAAGGTACATTATGATTATGAAAATCATTAAGATTATTATTGATAATGTTGCTATTTATATCATATCTATTGGTATGTGGTTATCAGAAGTCTACAATAATAGAAAAAACTGATTTTCCTTACTTGACAGAAATATCCAGTGATGGCTTTTCTTTTATACACATCACTGTTACTCTTTACATACCTAAAACGTCAATACAGATTGAATTCTTATAAAGCCTAACATCTAGCATTTGGTTTCTAACTAACTTTTTTTCACTTCTCTAGTGCAGGAATACTCAGCTAATATGGAGTTCAAATTTCTCTTCCAGTCTAGAACTTATTCTAGGTGAATATCTAATTCATGCATAGACAACAATTCTGCAGGTATGATATCTTCTTTCATAGAATAACAAATATTACAGATATTACTACCATCTAGAAGAAGTAAGATGGTCTTAGAAGAAGCACTAGAATTCTATGAAACTAGAAGATTGGCATGTTGATGAGAAGGTTACTATCAGACAGATGAAACCACATGAATTTTGGTTCCCCAAATATGGTATATTTAATGATTAACAAGTGATGGGTTTGGTTGTGAAACTAGAGAATGGGGTAAATAATACAGATTTATACGTTAAAAATATGCTTTAAAATATACCACCCTCAAAAAGAAAAATCTTTAAAAATGGTTAATCATCAAAGGCAAGGAGAGTGAAAATTGTTACTCACTTACGCTCTGTTAAAGGTAGTACCAATTCTTTTAAAAATCACTGTTACCATAGCTCGTGTCATTTCCAGGGTTTTCCCAGAAATATCACCATTCATTTTATAGGGTATTTCGGTTCACAAAAGGGAATAAATTAGGGTGGACAATTGAGTCTATGACTAAACAGAAGTTGGAATCTGTGAATTCTAAGAAATCTTCCTATGGAGATTAAAGGAGCTGATGTTATATATGAAAGATATTTTTATAAGCCACAAAACTCAAGGTACATGTTTGAGACTGAGTTGTTTCAGAATGTGTTTATTTTTAGTGGCTCCAGGAGTGTCTTCCCCCATGTAACTCATTAGCATCAGTTCAGGTATCCAGAGTTTGGTTGCCTCTGGAGAGCAACCAAAGAGGAAGGCTCTGGAGAGGTGACGTCAACAGATAGTCAATCCTTTCCTGCCAAATTGACTAGAAGTGAACCAGTTGTCTCTACTTAACTTCTATTTTCCATGTCTAGTAGTATTGATGGTGATGATGGTGATGATGATGTGTGTGTATAGTCACTCTGTCACCCAGGCTGGAGTGCAGTGGCAGCATCACTGCTCATCCCAGCCTTGACCTTCTTGACTCTAACAGTCCTCCTCAGCCTTCCAAGGAACTGGGACTAAGGCATTGCCATTAAGCCTGGCTAATTTTTTTTTGTTTTTTTTATAGAGAAGCAGTCTTGCTCTATTGTCTAGGCTGGTCTTGAATTCTTGGTTTTAAGCAATCCTCCTACCATGTCCTCTCAAAATGCTAGGGTTACAGGAGTGAGTCAACATGCCCAGCCTCTCTTTTTTCTTTTAAAATCAATCTCTAAATTATTTATCTTTATTTTCAGAAATATTTCGTTTTACTTAAAAGAAAAAATAGATCATTAAGCACACATTTTTCATTCATATTAGTTATATGTTTGTACTATCATTGGCTCACTAAAAAAAATTAAATTTTCCAATGGTACTTGAATCAACTCTATTTTCTTCATACTTTTTTGAGATCCTGTCACTCAGTCATGTATGGTCTATTTGATTTTCAGCTTCTGATATCCCATTAGTTCTTTAACCATAGCCTAAAAGTGTACTCAACTGTACTGTATCAGAAAAATAAAATTAGAATCAAATCTCCCCCTCTTTTATACTTTTCAAGTTCTCCCCTTTCATTAACTTACACTCTTTTTGATAGCAAACAAAACATCCACGTTTTTCTCCTCCCATCAACACATCCAAATGCTGTTATTTGCCTTCTTGGTGAAGCTGCTTTCAATGGAATTTCCAAATACTCTTCCCATCACACAACGTAGATGAGCTAACCATCATCTTATTTGATGTAGTTTGGCATTGATGTTCTCCTCCTTCAGGAACTATGTTATCCATTGACTTTTCTCTTTTTGTTTTTCTATTATTTCTTTGACCCACGATTCTCAGTTATCTTCCTCACTGAAGACACACCTCAATGTTTAGGTTTCTCAAAGTTCTGTTCTTGACTCTCTTTTCTTCTCTCTCCACAGTGTTTGTAGGATACTTTGTTATTTGCATGCCTGTAACTATCTATATGATAAATCTTCAATTCATATCTACAATTTAGACTTCCTTTTTTCCCTTCCATACTAAATCAAATAGAATCTTGGCTGTATACACATGGCTTATTTGTAAAATTTAAAATTTCAATGGTTTTTGCAATCCAACTTATCTTCTAATATCAGCTGCTATCTTTGTATGTCAAATATTTAGAATCTAAATACCAAATCCTCAGTAAGCTGAGTGAGAAACCCTTGAATTGTCCTTGATTCTTCCCTCTGTTTTGGTCTCAACATTCGACCTAAGCTTTGCTTATTTTCTCTCTCTCATATACTTTGCTCTTCAGAACATGTTTTTAATTTATCAATATACTAGTCAAATATTTTTTTACCTTCATGTGAACCAAACACTTAATTGATCTCCTAAGAGATATTCTAACCAGACTCTCAGTTTTCAGTGTTAACTGAATTATTTTTCCTAAAAGTGACATAATCATATAACTTCTTTGCTTAAAATAGCTTCAGCTACCATTGTCTACAAGATCAAGTAAAAAGCATGTCTTTAATGTATTTATTTGTTCTATGTTTATTCTGTGGACTCTGCATTTGTAGTAACAAACCCACAACATACTAATCACCAAATCTACAATCTAGTTTGGGGCCAGCATTCAAGTATGCCTTTTACTACTCTATTATATTGTTTTATCTAAAAGGTATTACCTTGCTCTATTTTCCCACTCAGCATACTCCATTTATAATTCAAAAGTTTAAGCGTCATATTCTTCATGAAGATCATAAAACTCCCATTTGTTCTCTTTTTGAAGTCCTGAAACACTTCCAAACTAATTATTATTACAACTAATCAATGCCCATGGTAATTAATTTTGGACTACCTATATTCCACACTAGAATGTGAACTCCTTTGGGGTATAACTTTTTTAAAAATTCATCTTTCTATTCTTGGTGCTTAATTCCATGTCTCATGCATTCTAGGTTTCCAAACCTTTATACTTAGTAAATATTAAATTCATGAGCAGGGATTCTGGAAATAAAAATATAGTGTTAAAATAAACTCTAATTATGGAAGATTCACAGAAAACTACACAAATTACTTATTTTATTCTCTCTGTATGTGTTGAAGTTTATTTGCACATTACAAAAAATGGATATTGATTTAAGAGGTGAAATCATGAATGTGGGTGTGTGTTGGTGCCCGGCCACGGAGGCTCACTGAACCTTAGAAATCAGGAGGGCCAAAGACCCCGAGACTGCTAGGACATGTTTGGGAGCTGTTGAAACCATTACCTCCCCCTCTAATATTTAGCATATTTAGCCAGAAATAACTCTGATGATCTAAGCATGA
>CAUYQG010119172.1:0-10691 GCA_963574415.1 Tarsius wallacei | reverse complement strand
TCCTCTTGCCTCCGCCTCCCAAAGTGCTGGGATTACAGGTGTGAGCCACTGTGCCTGTCCTGTTTTATATTATTTCTTATATCGCATATTGATATTGCCTTAACAGAATTCTGCATAGTTTGTAATTAACTGTTTGTTATTTTTAAATTTTTGACCTAGTTACTAGAATATTAGGTTCACGATGATGTCTGTTACATTCACCAATAAATCCCCAGTACCTAGCACAGTGCTTATCAAAGCATAGTAGACACCTAGTAAATATTTGTTGAATGAATAATGAGTCTTGCCAGATGTTTTCATTGTCTCCATTTTACAGGGACAATCTGTGGCTCAGAGAAGTTCAGAAAACTGCCCCCAAATCACACAATTAATAAGTAAAAAAGCTAGGATAAGACTGTGCTGTTCTTCATTGTGCTATACAGTGGAATTAGTTTTCTTTTTTTTTAAAGTTGAATTTGGAATTAAGAGTGTTTTCATAACATGGCAGAATATAGTTAAGATTCCAGGTGATCATCTGTATTTGACTTTAACCACACTTAGATCACATTGTCTTTCAAAAATTCTGGTACTGCAGAAGGGAATTAAATGATCACCTTTTTGGGATTTTTGTATTTACAGGTAAAATTTATGAAGACCATTCCTGGTACTGCACTGGTGGAGATGGGTGATGAGTATGCTGTAGAAAGAGCTGTCACACACCTTAATAATGTTAAATTATTTGGGAAAAGACTTAATGTTTGGTAATTATTTAAATGATACATTTTAAAAATCTTTGTCCTTTTTATTAGATAAAGACATTAATGTCAACATCATAATATTTAATGTAACCTAGGGCACATCTGAAACTGGCTGCCGTGGTTTTGTCATTTTAGACAAATGTTAGGGTATACCATTCAGATTTTGCTTATTTATACCTAGTTTTTAGTTTTATGATCATCAAATGTATTAAAATGGGCAAATTTTTATGTTAAAGTTTTCTAATATGAGAACTATTCAAAAGATTTTCTTTCTAATTGATGCCTAAACTATAATCGATTGATTGTAACCCAAACTACATCCTGTATTTAAATAGCTATGTATGCCTTTTGTTGTGGTCATTCATCCATGCTCAATAGGCTAGCGACTGAGACTGACCACCTGCTGTCGCTTTTTATCTAACAAGGTATGTTCTGTGTGCTTTTCCAATCTTCAGTGTCTCTAAACAACATTCAGTTGTTCCAAGTCAAATATTTGAGCTGGAGGATGGTACAAGTAGCTACAAAGATTTTGCAATGAGCAAAAATAATCGCTTCACAAGTGCTGGCCAAGCCTCCAAGAATATAATCCAGCCACCGTCGTGTGTTTTGCATTATTATAATGTTCCACTGTGTGTCACAGAAGAGACCTTCACAAAGGTAGGCACTTTGTGTCTAGAATGTTGCATTCTCTGTCTTAACATATATAGATTAGGCTCATTTTGAAGTCTTCTCTGCCTATGATATTATTAGTATTCTGTTATTTATTTGGAACATTACAGTTTATTCTTTGATCACTGCACTTTTCTGGCATCCATTCTTTTGGTTTTTTTGGTTTTTTTTTTAAGAAAGCGGGATTTATTGAGAGAACAGAAAAGCTCCCACAGTGGGAGGGGACCCGAGGGGTTGCCCTTGTTGGTCTTTTGATGGTTTGTGACTCAATTCTTTTGAGAGTTGGAATTGGAATGTGATACTCTCGCATTCATAAAGTTATTTTGCCATGTCCTTAAATCACATCCATAACAACATTTTATATCTCCTTACCTTTTCCCCTGAGGAAATGCTAAGTAGAAGCTGTAAGAAATGCTTCAGAAAAGAATTGAGTTTTTGGACTCCCTACCTTAATTAGTAGATAAATCCTGTTCAGCTCTGAGGATATATATTTTAGTTAGCAAATCTGTGACTCTGTGGTTTTATTGTATAGCACTAAGGTTTTTACATAGTTTATAGAATTTTACTATTTTGAATTGATTTTCTCATGCAGCTTGCTATTTATCCAAAAACATAGTAGATTTGATTCATTCATGCTGGAATCAAAACTTAAATGCTGCTATGAAGTTTACTTTCTACAGAAATAGTGGGAATGTTATTTTGGCCTTATCTTCAATGAAGTTTTATTTTCTTTGGCAGTTGTGTAATGACCATGAAGTTCTTACATTCATCAAATATAAAGTGTTTGATGCAAAACGTAAGTGAACAGTCCCTCTAAAGTTTTCTGGTTAAGGTGATGACAAGCACATAACAACTGGGCTTGTGTTTTTTGTTTTGTTTTAGCTTCAGCCAAGACACTTTCTGGGCTGTTAGAATGGGAGTGCAAGACGGATGCCGTTGAAGCCCTTACAGCACTTAATCACTATCAGATAAGAGTCCCAAGTGAGTAAAATGCTTTATTTTGTCATAATTATCTAGTGGGAGTTACCCTCAGAAATTTGACTATAATTTTATTTTATTTTATTCTTTTGAGTTGGAGTCTCACTCTGTCGCCCAGGCTCGAGTGTTGTGGCACGTTCATGGCCACCCCAGTGTCGACCTGCTGGCCTCTGGCGATCCTTTTGCCTCAGCCTTCCAAGTTGCCTGAACTACAGGCGCACGTTACCACTCCTGGCTAACTTTTTTATTTATTGTAGAGACGAGGGCTCACCAAGTTGCCCGGACTGGTCTCGAACCCACAGGCTCAGGCAATCCACTCACCTTGGCCTCCCAAAGTGCTGGGATTACAGGCTGAGCCATTGAGCCCAACCCATAATTTTAAAATAACCCTTACTAGATTATTTTTTTAAGTACAGAGAAGTACAAAGAAAGAAAAGGCATCTTAATACCTGTATTCGTTATTTATTGTGGGGTGTAATAGATCACTATAAAATTAAGCATCTGAAAGCAGCAGGCATTTATTCTCTTACTGTTTCTGAGGGTCCATAATCTGTGTGCAGTTCACCCATAATCTGGGTGGTTCTGGCTGGCTCAGGGTCTCCTGTGAGGTTGCAATCAGGTCTGCAGCCAAACCAAGTGTGTCAACCTTCTCCTGGCTGCTGGCTTCCCTCAGAGCATGACCCTGAGGTAGTGTTACATACCTAACTGGAAGTCACATAACATCACTTACGTTGTGGGTTTTTGGTCCCACAGATCAACTATGGTAGCGTGTAGGGGGTGCTGTGCAAGGGTGGGTGTGTTCAAGGGTGGGACCCTGGGCCATCTTGGGGGCCAGCTTCCATGGGTTCTGTCGCTCATTTTGGGGGAAGGCAGTACACACTTGTGGCTGGAAAACTCAGGCAGTGCATCTCTACAGCTTCTGCCACCTCCGGCCCTTCTTGGCTCATCCTTGTCCTCCCTAGTGCTTGTATGATCGACATCTCCATTTTGAAGGCATACACCAAATGGTTCCTCTCTACATACTCCTCTGTGCCTTGCTGTTTTCACTTAGTATGTCCTGGAGCCATTTCCATATTGAACATTTTGCAAAGCTTTTTTTTCAGCATTTGCAGGATAACTCTTCATAGTAGAGAGGATCACAGTTTATCTTATTCACCCATCTCCACATTGATGAGCATGCTGGTTGTTTCTGTTTGTGCTTTCTGTTGCAAGAAACATCCTTATAGTTGTACTTTTTAGTGTGCATTGGTAGGGCAGTTTTTCCACATGGAGGGCACAAAGGTGTATACTTTGGTAAAATGTTGCTAGATTGTGTTTTAGAAAAGGCTGTACCAGTTTACATTACCATCTGTAGTGTTTAAAAATGCCCATTGGCCAACACTCACCAGCAATGTTCTCAGGCATTCAAATTTTGCCAACATAATAGATGAAAAGTGGTATTCCATTGTTTTAATGGACCATGCTAATTCAAGGTGATTTTGAACATTGGATGAAGTGAACTGTTAACTTTGTTTTTTGCTGCAGATGGTTCCAATCCGTATACACTGAAGCTTTGCTTTTCGACATCATCCCATTTATAAGAAGAGATGGGCATGTTGGAGTTTATGTTCATGTTTCTTACAATTTTAAAGCTACACTTCATTAAAAATAACTAAATGGTGGATCTCATGTTGCCTTGCTTATTACTTTAAGATCCTGTTCTGTAATAAACATATTTTGCCTTGAGTAAATTTGTTGTAAACTTAAATATTGAATTGTTTTCATTTTAAGATAGAATATCCTAATGTAGACTATCTACACCTTTATTGTAGATTATAAAAATATATGGTTTCTAACATTATTACTATAATTTTTCTTCCACAGTAAAACTATATTTGCATTCTTAATGCTAATTATCTGCAAGTATTTTTCCATTGTGTATGAAATTAACACAGGTGAAAGTATTGCATTTTAATATAGAATGCCTATTATGTGTTTAGGTGTTTAAGTATGTTGCAGTTACTCATATTAAACATAACTTGTATTTATTATTTTAATCCAGTTTGAGAATAACATTGCACATGTTGAATCTCAAGTACTACAGATTCAGCTGATTTTGTATTTCCTAAAGGCTAACAGACATATGGATACACTTGTACAGATGCACTCCAGCTTATTTAAAATGGTGTATTTTTTTTAAGTCATTGTCCATTTGTATTGACACACCTCTGTTTCTAGTTCCAGTTTGGAGGTTTTATAAAGTTATAACAATGAGTTAATGTGTTTATCTTCGTTGCATGTGACTTAATCTCAAAAATACATCTAGTGTTTGGCATTGAGATTTTAATAGAGGTTATGGTTAACTGTTCTCTTGGAGATGGTAACCTGGAATCCATGGGTGGGCTTCAGAGCATCTGTGAACTCTCTAAAATTGTATGTAGCATTTTGGGTATTTGCATTTTTATTTTTTACTCTTGGATCCATCAGTAATATATGTATTTTTCTATATGGTGCAAGATTTAAGGATCTAACTTTATTTTTATTCCAAACAGATAGCTATTTGTCTCAATACCATTTATTAAACATTCTTTCTCCCACTGGATCTGGTTTTTTTTTCTTTTTAAAAGAATACATTTCATACATAATCAAGTAAGATTTAAGGACTAAGGTATTAAGAGACTATAACACAGTTGTTACCAAGTTCACAGCTTTTTAATAGTAGAAAACTGAATTGGCTACTTTGTTTTACCTTTAAAAGAAGGGAGACTATGTGTCACGTGCCGAGAATAATCTTGATGTCTGGAGTTGACAGTTGTCAGTTGTGTGATCTTGAGATTTTTAAAGAGATTTGTAAATGAAAGCGTTGGTCTTAACGTTTTAATGTAAAAAATCCTTAATCCTTTTAGAAATGAGGGCAGGAGTTTAAAAAGTTAAGAGCTGTTGAGTAGAAAGTTTAGATAGAAACCAAACACACATTAACATTTATTTCCCCTTGAATTTTGATGACAGTGGACCAGTGTTTCTTTAGCCCTCTAAAGATCTAGAAAAACTTAAATTCAACCTAGAA
This sequence comes from Tarsius wallacei, assembly GCA_963574415.1. Lineage (NCBI taxonomy): Eukaryota > Metazoa > Chordata > Mammalia > Primates > Tarsiidae > Tarsius > Tarsius wallacei. Next base: position 5,261 of record CAUYQG010119172.1, on the reverse strand, counting down.
GTATTTCAGACCATTGTCGTGAAACCTAGGAAGTTATGCCAAGGGTGACTTGTGTGTGAACTGTGAATGTTCGGTTCTGGGCCATGTGTGTCTCACTCGTTGCCAACATAATGCCTAAGTTTATCGAACTTTACAATAAACAAAGCGCCCCCCCATAAACCCTTCTTCAACCTGTGTTGCAAAATTGGAATGTCTTAATTTGGAAAGGTATCTTGTGGGCTTACGTAATAGTTGTCTCCTTCCCCCTCCTCTGAAAACTCACACGGGTTGTCAGTGTTCCAGATTTTTGTGTGCATAAGATACTAGGAAATAAACCTGTAGATATTGGCAGGGCATATTTAATGTTGAGCTTTAAGTGTTTTTGACTTTTAGATATGACTTCTGTCTTCAAGGCTCTCTGTCCCTGAAACAATAAGTGGGTTTTTAGGAGGGAGCTGGTTGGTGAGTGGGGACTTGCGATGTGTGCACTGGTGTGTGACCGTGAACTTCTGCTGTCACTCACTCCCTGGGCTTCCCTGCTGGGAATGGAGTTTGCTTTGTGATCACTGCCTCTTCTCTTAGACAACAGTCTCTGTGCCATCTTTCCACTTTTAGGAGAACGTGACAAAGCAGATTTTAGAGCTGTAAAGAAATAATACTAGCTTTGAGTTTATTTTTAAATGAATAGCTTTATTTTCTTTCTTTCTTTTTCTTTTTGTTTTCTTGTGAGCCAGAGTCTCACTGTCACTCAGGCTGGAGTGCAACGGCACGCTCACGGCCACTGCAGCCTCGACCTGCTGGGCTCAGGCGACCCTTCCTCCTCAGCCTTCCAAGTAGCTGGAACCCAGGTGCACATCCCCAAGCCCAGCCAATTTTTTTATTGATTGTAGAGACGAGATCTTGCCAAGTTGCCCAGGCTGGTCACAAACCCCTGGGCTCAGGCAATCTTCTCATCTTGGCCTCCCAGAGGGCTGGGATTACAGGCGTGAGCCGCTGTGCCTGGCCCCCAAACCCTTTTGATTCATTGAAATAATGGGCCCTTCTCAGTGACTGGAAGTTTGGGCTGTATTAGCCCAAACAGTTTTAATTGCTTTGGTAAATGGTTTGAAGGCAAGATTGTGGTGGCCTGTCTGGGGGCCAGCGTGGGAGTGGTTGATAACTGGCTACAAGATTTCTCTTGGGTGTGATGAAAGTGTTCTGAATTAGATAGTGGAGTTGGTTGTACACATTGTGAATGTGCTAAATGCCACTGAATTGTATACTTCAAAATGGTAGAAATGGTAACTGTGTATTTTACTACAACAATACAAAGTATAAGTCTAGCTTTCAGTTTGAGAGCTAACAGTGCCTCAGGGCTTCCATGTAGCTGCCAGATACACTGAGGAAGGTGTGGTGGGGGGTGGGGGAAAATCTGAGTTGGCTCACCCACACACCAGCAGGAAATGTACCTCTGTGTCTGGTTTATGGTGGATTGCTGTGGTGGCTAGCTACTTCTGTCACCTTGGACTATGGGACTGTGTTCCTGGGCCAGAGTAATGCTCACAGTTGCTTCATTTAGCTTCTGCTGGGACTCGACCCTGGCTGATTTTGAGCTAACCTCAATGAGTCTCAGCCTTTAGGAGGGTCTGTTCAGGTATGTACTCACATTTTCCTGAAAAATTCATAGAATATCCGGTGTACTCAGTTTCATCTAGTCTTTGGCTCACGTGATAACATAAATCGCTGCTTCAAAATCTTGAAGAGGGGAGGGCACAGTGGCCCACGACTATAATCCCAGCACTTTGGGAAGCTGAGGCAGGAGGATCACCTGAGCCTAGGAGTTTGGGACCAGCCTATGCAACATAGCAAGATCTTGTCTCTACAAAAAAAAAAAAAGTTAAAAATTAGCTGAGCATGGTGGTATGCGCCTGTAGTCCCAGCTACTCGGGAGGAGGCTGAGGTAGGAGGATGGCCTGAGCCCAGGAGGTCGACGCAGCGGTGAGCTATGATTGTGCCACTGCACCTGGGTGACAAGAGTGAGACCCTGACTCAAAAAAAAATTGAAGAGGAATTCAATAAGAGACTGATTTATATAGTCATAAATGCATAAAAACCAAATTATGTATGCATTGTATTTACCAAATCCTTTTGAGGGCTCTAGGCTGCTTTTTAAAAAGTCTAAAATGAGGCAGCAAATGCATTTTTTTGCACCTGTATGATGCATCATAAAACCTGGGGCTTTTCTGCCTAATAGAAAATTGAGAAGCCGATGCTAGGATCAGCGACCTCCACCGTGGTAGAGCTTTTCTTGCTATACTGTTGGAAGGATAAACACCATTTACAGGACTGTTGCCATTGCAAATCCAAGCGTGCCCTACAAAGGCCTCAGATGATTTTGTATTTAATGCCACAGCATTTCTCAGCAAGGCACTGTAGGAGCTGAGCCAAAATCTCTACCACTTACCAGAAAAATTCAAACACTTCCCCAGCCCACTGCGTCCCGTCCTGCTGTGTAATAACCTTTTGCTTCCCACAGTTTCTGCTCTTAAATACGAATCTCGGGATCAGTAACACCTGAAATTTTTGTTAGCTTATGAATGTTTCTGAGGAAGGTAGGACGACTTTGGCAAGCCATTGCTCTTGAGTGTGAATGCAGACCACCAGGCAGTCCACTGCGGGCAAGACACTGAAATGCATGGGGACAGGCATCTGGAGTCCCTCATCCTGCTTGGTGTGACGTAGTGGCGGGAGCTGTAACTCGGACTGTGGGATGGCCACAGTGCTCTCCCAACAGAACACGTGACAGAGTGAGACTCGGGGTTGAGGAAAGGCAGCGCTGACTCTGGTCCCGGGCAGCTCAGCCCCCAGGTCTGGTTCCTTGTCTCCAGAATGTTGAGTTCCAACTGGGCGGCTGGGCTTGTCCAAACATGGGTTTTTGTGGTTTTTTTTGAGTGAGAGTCTCACTTTGTTGCCCAGGCTGGAGTGCAGGGGCATGCTCATGGCCACCACAGCCTCGACCTGCTGGGCTCAGGCCATCCTGCCTCAGCCTCCTGAGTAGCTAGGACAACAGGTGTCCGTCACCACGCCTATCTAATTTTTTGATTTATTGTAGGGATGCAGTCTTGCCATTTTGCTCAGGCTGGTCTTGAACCCCGGGAATCAGGCAGTCCTCTCACCTCCATCTCCCACAGTGGGATTACAGGAGTGGGCCACTGCGCCTGGCAGCATTTGGTATTTTTTTCTGATTCTTCTCTGGCCCAGCAGTGACTACGTGTGGAAAGGGGCAGTTGAGATTATTTGGGTAAAATAACTAAAGCTGTTGATCAAGGTTTCATTTTTGCTTGAATTGTCCAGATAGGCTTCTTAAGTGGCTCACGTTGATTTAATTATTATCTTTGTTTCCTGGTAATTCTGCTTCACGGTAAGAGATTTTAGTGAATAATGAAAGGATCAGGCCACCTGCTAGTCCCTGCAGCATGAGACAATGTTGCAGGAAGATCCTTAGAGCTGGGGCAGCTTGGAGGAGTGGTGTGAACCCCCTTTTTTTTTTTTTGGAGTTGAAGTCTCACTCTGTCTCCCAGACTGGAGTGCGGTGGCATGCTCCCGGCCACCGCAGCCTTGACCTACTAGGCTCAGGCGATCCTTCCATCTCAGCCTTCCAAGTAGTTGGAACTACAGGCGCGTGCTACCACACCCGGCTAATTTTTTTGATTTATTGTAGAGATGAGGTCTCGCCAAGTTACCCAGGCGGGTCTCGAACCCACGGGCTCAGGCAATTCATTCACCTCGGCCTCTGCAAAGCATGGGATTACAGGCTGAGCCACCAAACCCGGCCGAACCTGGCACTTTCTATCCCAGCATTTGGGAAACTAGCTGAGAAAATTGTCCTTAAGCAGCAGTGGTTCTGTCCCATGGATTCCCAGTGGACACCAACAGCTTTCTACTCCAGGTGGACAGGGACGGGTTACAGGTTGGTGGCCAAGTAGGTGGGACCACAGGTATGTGCCACCACGCCCTGCTAATTAAAAAAAATTTTTTTTAATAGAGACGAGGTCTTGCTATGTTGCCCAGGCTTCTGGGCTCATGCAGTCCTCCCACCTCAGCCTCCCAGGGTGCTAAGATTACAGGCCCGCCTGGATTTGGATGTCTTGAAATACGTGTTTTTCAAGGACTAGCCTTTAAGAGCTTGAAGAAATGGGTATACCAAATCCTAACTGAGACTGGGAAAAGAGTAATTAGAATTTTGATTTCTGTTCCTCACCTTCCCCCCTTCTACCTCCCCACCCCCTTCCTGTAGTCGTGTGGCTTTGAGAAAAATTTGAAGGCCAGGCATGGTGGCTCACACCTATAATCCCAGCACTTTGGGAGGCCGAGGTGAGAGGATTGCCTGAGCTCACAAGTTCAAGAGGGCAATTTGGCGAGGCCTCATTTCTACAATAAACCAAAAAATTAGCCGGGCATGGTGGCGCATGCCTGTAGTTTCAGCAACTTGGAAGGCTGAGGCAGAAGAATCGCCTGAGCCCAGCAGGTCGAAGCTGTGGTGGCCGTGAGTGTGCCACTGCACTCCAGCCTGGGCAACAGAGTGAGACTTCAACTTTAAAAAAAAAGAAAAATCTGAACTGAGCATTGTGGTCACAAGAACATCTCACTGTGCCGTTGGCCATCTAGTGGTGAGAGGGAGTGATCACAGGAATTTAAAAAAGTAGGAGCTCTTGCTGGGAAGTCCAGGATTACAGTCCATTATTGTCTGGGTCTTAGTCGTACTATTATCAGCCAGAAATCCTGTTTTCCTCCTGGAATCTTAACAGCCCCCCAAGAGGCTGCAAAGAAATATCTTGGTGCTGGCTTATCCTGTGGGAAAAAAAGCATTTTTTTTTTTTTTTTTTGAGTTGGCGTCTCACTCCGTCACCCAGACTGGAGTGCAGTGGCCGCTTCCGGCCACCGCAGCCTCGACCTGCTGGGCTCCGGTGATCCTTCCGCCTCAGCCTTCCAAGTAGCCGGAATTACAGACGTGCGCTACCACGCCCAGCTAATTTTTTTTTTGATTTATTGTAGAGATGAGGTTTCGCCTGCCCAGGCGGGTCTCGAACCCGCGGGCTCAGGCAATCCACTCACCTCAGCCTCCCAAGGCACGGGATTACAGGCTGAGCCACCAAGCCCGACTAACTTGTCTGTTTTAAAATAATGTAGTGTTGCATTGACAAAATGCTCATACAAAACGATTCATATTCTCCTCTACTTGGTAGCCGATAGTCACAGTCTTAGAATTCTTGCTAAGAATTTTTACACCTTTCTAAAGTATC
>CAUYQG010119169.1:0-21183 GCA_963574415.1 Tarsius wallacei | reverse complement strand
CTTTAGGATTTTTTCTTTTATACCTACGTTGTTTAGGTGATTATGTGTCTAGGAGTTGATCTCCTCATTTCTTGTCTTGCAGGGGTTCTCTGAATCTTTTGTGCTTGAATTTTTGTATCACTGCTTAGATGGGAGAAGTTCTCTTGAATCATCTCATGAAAGGTTTGTTCCAGTGTGGACTCTGTCTCTCTTTCTGCTTCAGGAAGGCCAATGAATCTTAGGTTCGGTCTCTTGAAGTAATCACTCATCTCTTGAAAGTTTTGTTCTGCCTTTTTGAGCTTGCTTTCTGTGTTTTAACAGTTTAGATTAGTTCTATATTTTGGTCCTCAAGCTCTGAGATTCTTTCTTCTGCTTGGGTAATTCTGCTTTCCATGCTTGTCATTTTATTATTTATTTCATTCACAGTGCTCTTTATTGTTGTTATCTCAGTTATCAGCTCCTTCCTAGTTTCTTCTTGACTCTCCTCACTTCTTTTTAATTTCTCCATTATTGATATCTAGATTTGTAGTTTGAGACCAGTCTTTTTGGGGGCTCTTCATTGTTTGCATTCTGAAGTCAGTTTTCTCAGTGTCTTCCTTCCCAGGGGTCTAGGAGAGACCCATATTCTTCTTTTCATATTTCTTCATTTGTGTAGATTTCTCTCTTTCTCCTTCTTTCCTTCCCCTTCTTTAATTCTTTTTTTCAGAGAAGGTGGGGTTGCTTTTGCTTCGCTTATGCAATCTCCTGTTCTTCCTTATGATGGTCCTCTGGCTTTGTTCACTTTTGAGGTTGGGGTGTGGGCTGTGGGCTGTACTTTTTGCAGTTTTGAGGTTTAGTTGAGGGGGAAGCTGTGATTCAGAATCTGTATGCTGATTCCAGCATCCCCCTATCGGTGTATGAGCCCACTGGAATCTATTTCCCACCGTCTTACAGTCTTTATGTGCAGCAGAATGTAGGTTTGGTCCCTCATCCTCCCAAGGCATGGGATTACTTTGAATTGTAACCTGAGACATCTGCTGCTTAGTTCCCAGGGAGGTGGCTTTGTCTTCTGTTTAGTGATGTTACCTTGGGAACCCAGGTGGAGACTGCTTGTAGGTGGGTGGGGCAATGTGAGTCTCTGCCTGGAGAATGGCCGAAGTGATAGTTTCACTTTCACGGATACTTTTTGTTCGCTCTTTGGGTCCCTGGGCAATCGACTATGATGGTCTGTGGTAGCGTGGGCCTCCTGGGGATCAGCTGCACAGCTGGGCCCTCTATTAGGGGCACCAGAGCTCTGGCTTTCAGAGCTCTGAAGCTCCAAAGGGCAGGCGGTAAGTGGCGAAAGTTGCCCTTGGTTGCTCCCAGCGTATTTCAGTCAGAAATGGAATCAGTTTCTCTGAGGGGCGGGTGCCCAGAGCCTCCCAGGGTGACCAGAGGCTCGGTCTGGGTATGATGTAGCCAGGGAGGGAGCTAAGACCCAAGATTTCCTACCCATGAGGGAGCAGCCAGGGATGCAATATCTGGCCCTGCATGGGACCGGGGGTCCCTGGGCCTCGGACCAATGCATCTAGCTCTGGGGAAGGGGGTAGGGGAAGGAAAGCAAGAGTCTTTTGGGGAACTCACATTTGGAGAATCTCACAGTTCCACCTATGCTGTTGCCATCTTAACCAGAAGCCAATTTTCAGTAATTATAAGATATGTTTTTAGTAATTCAAGGATCTTCCAGTGAATTCAGTGATGAATAGAAAAGTGTAAGATAAGTTGGACAAATTCTAAAAAACCCTTGAGCATAGTCACTGTGGGCTACACAATCACCTAAAATAATTCATTCAACTGCCTGCTCTAGTAGAGATGTGCTTGAGGTAAAAAGTTAAAATTTCATACGTATTTAGAAAGAAAAGTCATTATTAGGTGTCATATTTTTAAAGTCCAACTAAATTTAGAAATGAAAATTTGTGCTATGTCAATGTAGTAGTACATTTTCTTTATACTTAACTTGTAGGTATTATGACTGATATATTAATTTATTTGTTTATATATATTCTTATATTCATATATAGCAGTTTAAATTAATAAAAATTACACTACAGAATGTGAAAAACAGTCTTTTCAATAAATTATGATGAAATAATTTGGAAGACATATGAAAAAAACAAAGCTGTTTGACCTTTATGTGATATTATAAATAGAAAGCCTACTTAATTAGATTAAATATAAAAGGAAAAACTATACACATTCTCATAAATATTATAGAATGTTTTCACAATTTTGTGAAGTGGAATAAAAAAATCTTAAAAAGAGCAAAATAGAATAAAAATAACAGAATATATTTTGCAATATAAAAATGAAGAGCTCCTGTTCATCACAGAATACTATTAAGAAAGTGAACATGCAAACAACAAAATAGCAGTTGATTTTTTTACAATTATAACTGACAAAGAGAATGCATCCATAATAAAGAGAGAAACTACAAATCAATAAAGGCAAAAATGCAATATAAAATGGACAACATAAATAAGCCTTCCAAACATAATAATATGAAAAAAGCCAAAAAGCATAAGAAGGTAGAAAAAACTTAAAGTGAAATGTAATGTCTTGGTAAGCCTATGGAGTAATGAAAATTATTATACAAAGCTGGTGAAGCATAAATTACACACTCATTTTGGAAATATGTGTTATTGCAACAGTTCACCTGTGTTGCTCATCCATGAATAATATGGGCACATGCATGTCAAGAAACATGTTAAAAGTAGTAGTATTTATAAAAATGAAACTAGAAAAAATATTCCTCTATGTAATGAATAAATTTTCATAATTTGTAAATTAGAGGACTATACAGCAATGAAAACAAATAAACAACAATTGCATGCCACAAAAATGAATGCCCAAAAATCACACTGAGGAAAGTAAGTCAGAAACAGAAAACAGCAGTATTATATGATTATATTCATATAACAATTTTTTTAAATGGCTTTGAGGTATATATGCCTTATATCTAAGTATGCAAAGAAAGCACGACATCTAGCATTAGATTTTTTTTTCCTTTGAGTTGGAATCTCACTCTGTCACCCAGACTGGATTGCAGTGGCTGCTTCCAGCCACTGCAGCCTCGACCTGCTGGGCTCCAGCAATCCTTCCACTTCAGCCTTCCAAGTAGCTGGAACTACAGGTGCACGCTACCACGCCGGTTAATTTTTTTATTTATTGTAGAGATGAAGTCTCGCCAAGTTGCCCAGGAGGGTCTCAAACCCGCAGGCTCAGGCAATCCACTCCTCTCAGCCTCCCAAGGCACAGGATTACAGGCTGAGCCACTGAGCCCGGCTAGCATTAGATTTTTGTGGAAGATGGAAACAGCACTGAATAGGAAGGTTGTATGTGGATGCCCTCTCTGCTGCTAGCAGTGCTACTTGTCCTTTTCTGATTGGATGAAGTTTGCATGAGTAGACTATGAAAATTATTGAGATTTGCACTTTTGTTTTGCAAAGTTTTCTGCATGTGTGCCATATTTCACAATAAAAATTATTTAAAGTATTAAATTAACAAAACAAGCTATTTACAAATGTATTTGCCTACATAGACTTTCTCATTACATATATCTTAATTTTTCAAAATATGCATGTCTTTTTAAATGCTAATAGTAATGCAACGTAAGGACCATGTAAATTATCCAGAAGTACTCCTAATGACTAAGTAAATTAAGCAGGAACACCTAACTCTGCCCTCATTCAGCTCCTCACTACCCCGGAAGTTACAAATGAGATCTACTCATCTGTTTTCCTACAGCAATCTCTATCAACATCTTAGTAAATATTTTTTCTATATAATAATTTTTGTCTATGTGTCGGTGTTTATAAAAAGTATTGGACTATACACATTGTTTTGAAAATTGCTTTTAAAAAGACTATGTTCTTGCTATTGTGAATAGAGCTGCAATAAATATACGTGTGCAGGTACTCTTTTTTGTAGAATGATTTGAGTTCCTCTGGGTATATTTCCAACAGGGGAATTGCTGAGTCATATGGAAGGTCAATTTCTAGTTCTTTCAGAAGTTGCCACACTGTCTTCCAAAGAGGTTGCACTAGTTTGCATTCCCACTAGCAGTATAGAAGTGTTTATTTTTCTCCAATCATGCTGCCCATCAAAGCTGGACTAGATTTAAAAAAATGTGGTACATGTATTCAATGAAACATTATGCAGCCATAAGGAAGGACAAACATATGGACTTCACAGCAACTTGGTTGGATTTAGAGTTGATCATACTCAGTGATCTATCACAGAAACAAAGAAAAAAGTACCATATGTTCTCACTCACAAGTGGACCTTGAACAATTATAATACTATAAGAAAGGGATTGGCAGTAGTACAAAACTATCAGGGGAGGGAGAGTGGGATTGGCAGCTGAGGGAAACTGCTAGGGGAGGGAGGGGCACACCTCATCACCAAGGGTACCTGCATAATCAACATTTGTATACCTAACCCTGAATTTCACCCCATATCTTTATATAAAAGAAAAGACTGTGAATTAGATGTGGTGGCCATGGAAATGCACTGCTAGATACTTCGTCAAGTCAACATGCTGAGGAGAGCACAGTTGACAGACAGCCTGTATGATTGCTGTCTCTTCAGAATATTTTGCAGCAATTTTGTGGAAGTCATCTTCTTCCCAGACTTCTCCCAGTCAGTGACAAGCTAGTGAGGGTATCAGAGCTGGATCATATCTGCCCAGCATGGGACAGATCTAACAGGTAAACTTTGGTGGGCTTTTGTTTTGCCTAGTTGAGATTTTCCCAAAGCTGCACTACTGCTTTGAGGCTCTTCTCACCCAGTATTGTTTTCCTATAACAGGTGTCATATCTGACTTAAAATCTGAATCCACTTTCTGCCTACTTCTGTTCCCTACCATTTATCTTTTATTGGTTCTTCTCCACTAAAACTTTTGTATGTCTAATGCTGTCTGTGTGCTTGCTTATTGAAATATACAAACTTAATTATCTATAAACTGCGTTACAAAAATATAAATGTACCGCAGTTATTTATAACTTTTGTTCTATTAATTGAAATTTCAAAAAAAGTATTAAACACTTTTATGAAGGATGCTGCAAGAAAATTTTTTTGTTCTTGTCTATTCTATAGCCAAGTAAATGATTTTTGTCTAAAATGGGGAAGTAGAATTTCTGGGTCAAGATTATATGCACTTTAAACTTTAATATACTTTCCTTCAAAAAGAATATGCCATTTATTGTATCACAGATTATTTCTTTATATAACATCCACTCTCAATATTGAATTCTTCTTTATATATTTGTGGTGGGGGTAATGCAGCTTAGGGTTAAAACCTTAGTCATTAATATAACCTCCACAAAAGTCTCTGAAAACATTCATATTAAAAACAAAACAAATTCTAAGAAATAAGAAAGAAGAAAAAGAAAACCTGTTTTATATATTAAATGCAAAAAGTAAATAACTGAATAAAAGTAGAGTGTTAAATATTCTTAAATCTACTGAAATTTCATAGAGACAAATAGAAGCATTTTTCAATTTTATAAACAAGGAAGTCACTGATAAGTTTTGTGACCATTTTTTTTGTGGAGCAGTGTTAGGCTGTATAATGGTTAGGACTCATATTTTACAATCTTCCAATTTTAGCATCTCTACCATCATAGCTATGTGCCATTTTGAGAGCACTGGTGTAGTCAACAGCACAGAAACTAGTATCATTTGGCTGAGTCATCATGTACATTTCCTTGTTTAGTGTTTCTTCTGCAATATCTGCTCTATAAAATTATCTTCACACTTTCTGTTACCTGAGGTAGAATGGTCCATTTATCTTTTACCCAGGTCTATTATTATCCTTAACCTTCCAATCTTCACATCTTCAGATCTCTGACCACTTAGTTAGCCATTTGCCACTGTACATGACTCTATGCATAGATTTAATTCAGAGAAGTTTTCCTCCACAGAAAGTAAATATTCACATGCATGCCCAAGACTGATTACAGGAAGGATTCCTCTTCTGGGATATTTGCTCTCTTTTCTGAAATTCAAATAAATCATTGATAAGACCAGAATTGTAAGCTGAATTTAAAGCATGAGTGCATCAGTAGTAAGTGACACTGGGTTTTGTGCCATGTGCTCTTGTGAGACAAGAAATAAAGTACAAATGATTTTTTGAGAAAGTATTCTTAAGAAAAATATCTTGAGTGTGGAGAGTAAAACAGGAAAGGGGAAAAGCAAAAACAAGGAAGAATGCTGCTTCAAGTAAAATCTAGGCAATGATAGACAAAGAGGATGTCATGACCATGAAAATGCTTTTGTTCATCTAGGAGATGCTGTGTAAATTTCATAAGTTACCAAACTGATTCCAGCTGAGCTTAGTTTAAAAATGGGGCACATCTGTGGGCTCTTATCTACCAATAATCAAAATAATTGAGAAATAGGTACAGATGTCTGGCTACGGAAATCTGAGAAAAATAATAGTATTGGTAATTACAATATTAGCACAAATTGTTTAAAGGTCTGCAAAGGTTCATGACCAGATCATTCCTACCTGACATCTCTTTATATTAATAGATATATCAATGACACCTCAATCCCACTATTTGCAATATAGTGCTCTCAAATTCTCTTGATGATTGTTTTATATTATTCCTTTTGTTAGTAAAAGTTTCTGTATCTATCTATTCATTCAAAATACAAATCTTGAGGCCTTCTTTGGTATCTCCCTCTCCCAAAACATCTATAACCAATCTATTGTAGCAGATATTGTTGCATTCTTGTTCAAAACCCCATATCTCTTTCCTTTCTTGTTTAAGATCTCAACTACCTGTTGAAAGTGCTTGTGACTCTTTTCTTGAGGTCTTTCCCTAGTACATTCATCTGACACATGAGGCAGGTTGAATGTACTGGAAAATTTATACTTTAAGTAACAACCTCCAGCCAATGATAGATGGGATTTGGAATCCCCAGCATCTTTAGTCCTTGCATGAGACATTTCCATGAAATTCTTTGCATTATCTTCCAGAGAACTCCAGCAGAAATAAAATTCTGATTCCCACAGTGGAAAACTTATTAATAGCACAAAGGAACTGGTTCTCATTTATTTCTTATTTCACTTCCTATCTCAATGACCAATGCTTTCTTGGATCACATTCAGAAGAATACTTGCCCTTAAATATTTGACTAAGAATCTACATCAGAGGAAAGCAAACTAACATATTTACAAGCCATACAAAGTGTATTATCTTAATGTTTAAAATATATCTACTTTCTTTCATCTACATGGATATACCATAAGCCCAATTTATCATCATTTCTTAGTTTGATCAATAATGCATTAACTTCAAAACTCCTTTTTCTAGCTATTATTCTGCATCTCTTTAAGCATCCCTCTCACTGTAAACTCTGATATTTCCAAAATGCAAATCTGATCATATATTAAAATTATTTCATGGATTATATGGTTTTAGGATTAAAAGTCAACATATTTTTAAGTAGCATGCATAGTTTATTATATGCATCTATTATATGCATCTCCCTTAACTGTGATGAGTGAATCTAAATACTATATTTACAAGATTAATTAGTTGTGAGGGTTTAAGATATGAAATATATTTACCACTAACCATGTGCTTCCATGAAACTGGAAGAAAATTTATGATAAATTAACACAGCTTAATGCTATAATTTTAATAAATGAATATAAGAAACAGTGTTTATGGTGATCTAAATTAGCCATGTATTACTAGGCATGTGTTCTCATTAAGACAATGGTACTAGCAATAACAATCTTCTGATTTTTGGAAAGTTATTGTGAAGGTGAGTTGTATAGTAAGTTAACAGTACCTTAACTGATGCTTCAGCAGTCACTCCAAAAATTTTTAAAGCTTCTAATTTGTGGTGTTAACTTGTTTCCTATGTAAAATATCTGGAATGGGTTTGTCCCAAATGTTGAAATCTGATGATAAAAATAGATGGTAATTTACTTGGTTTATATTTACTTCCTCAACTCCATTGTGAACAAATCTCTTCATTTTTCTGGATTCTAGTTATTCTGGATTTTTAAAACAATATTTGTTTGCATTATCTGTTATACCCTCACCAGATACAAGGTTATATCTTGCTCAAACATCCACTTCTTCTCAACATCATTTCAAAAGTACCTATTCTCTTTTGTCATGAGGCAAAGAATCATTTCTTCAGGGAAGCCTCTATGTAGTCTTACTTCATTAAAATATTTATTGAATTACCTCATGAAAAAAGTTTTTTTATTGAAATGTACATTTTAAAAAATGATCACTTTAAGCATAATTATTTGAATACCATATTCTTCATCAAACTAGGTAAAGTTTCAATGCTAAGCCTAACACTGATTAGTTTCACTGTTCCATTTCCTTGACCACTGTCTGGTCAAAGGTTGACATTCAATAATTTTTGTTGAATTATCATTGTGGAATAGAAATTTAGAAAAAAGAAAATAAAGGAGATTTTAATTGAAGAAGCTAGAAACAGGATTAAGATTTCAAGTTTGCATTTTAACTCTATGATAGAACATCTGTTCCATTATAAGCGAACATAAAAAAAAGATAGATGCAAACCTTTTGTATTTATTGATGGTGTGTCAGAAATTAAGAGATCCATATTTTCTTTATGAAGTGGATGGTTAAGAATTGTGTTGATGTAATTACAGTTGTAATTAAGAGATAATTCAAATAGAGGAGAACATAATGGAAACTTCCACTTTGTTAAAGGGAAAGAAAATTGACTATGGAAATGAAAAACCTGGGGAAAATATTGAAGGCTCATTTTAGAACAGATATTTGTAGAAGCACCAGTCTACACAGTTGAGTGAACAGATTGTTGCCTATTTGCGATGAATAAAAACTATCCAACTGATTCAGAATCTTGACCTCACAGCATGTCTGTACTAGAATAATAAAAAGATAACAGTAGAGCAATGTTAAAAGTATTGGCTGAAACATGAGTGAGTTCTAGGTTAAAGAGAGATTAGACAAAGAATAATCTTCCCCTAAATAGAATAAATTAAAGAATTCACACACACAAATGGAGGTATGGAGACATATAAACCTAAAATCGGAGTGTGAAAATTTTGAAGTTAAAATCCCAGAGTTTCTTAAACTGGATGAAAGACATTTCACCTTTTGTAATATTTTATTTTAAGCCATAGTTGTTTTGGCATTAATTGGGTAACTTGCCTTTTTCTGAGCCATCCATTGTGACTGAGTATTCAGGCTCTGGACTCAGGGTTACTCCTGGGTACACATGTTTTGAGCCAATCTCTTTCTCTCTTTTTTTCTCTCTCTCTCTCACACACACACACAAGAAAGAAAAAATATCATTTCCCACAGAAATTCCAGAGGTTATAGTAGCAGATGAGAAGAAATCAGGTGTTGAATGGTCTTTAGTTATAATTAACCCTGTTTTATACTGATTTCATCTACAGATTTTCAAGGACACAGCATATACTCTGTCCTTGACTATGCCATTAAACAAATAGATAATGTAAAAACATCAGTAAAAGAAATAAACTGAGGAGATTACTTTTTTGTTTGATTAATTCAATCATTATTTTACTGACCTATTGCATTTCAGAAATGTATTGATACTTAGAATAATTTAATGAATATAACAGAATATAAACATTTATATAAACAGAATACAAACATTTTTTGATTATCTGAAAATTTGCATTTTAGTAGGACTTTGAAAAAGACAGCAAATACAATAAATAAATGTTATAGTTTAGAAGGGTATGATTTCTATGGGGGAAATAATAGGTTACAAGGTGTAGTGATTGCATGAACAATGCCCAGTGGCACATTATATTTATAAGAAAAGTGCTCAGAGTATGCTTTTTTGAAAAGAGACTACCATTAATAGAAAAAGTTAGGGAAGATAGTATCTAAATGTCTCCAAAAAAAGAGCTCATTTTAGTCAGAAAATACAGACAAAAATAATCCTGAGTTGTAACATATATAATATTTTGAAGAAATTGTAAGGAACCTGGTAGGTATGACTGAAGCAGAGTAGTCAAGGGAGAATTGTGACTGATAAAATTAAGGATATAAACAGAATGTCAAGTCACTAAAGCCTTATGAAGCATACAAGGGATTTTACTTTTATTCTGGGTGAAATGAAGAACCTTTCAAGGGTTTTAAACTGTGGCATAACTTTATATGACTTTTGTTTTAGAATATTACCCTGGCTGATGAAGATAGATTATTGACAGGATTACATGTGATTTAGAATATGGTGGCATTGGTCGATTTTAGGGCTAAAATAAAAGCCATCCCAACAGTCCCTGTTTAAATTGGTTGAGTTTCAGAAAAGTTTCAGAAAGCAGAAAAGCAAAGTTTAAGCCTATTTACTTTAATCAGAAATACCAACTTCATTGAAGGTAGTTACTTCCCACCAATTCACCAGGAATACACTTGTCTGAGAAATAAATGCTCCATTACTAAAATGTCTTGTTTCTATAGGAAGATGAGTATTTTCTTCTAAAAAGATGTATGTGATTCTAGTTACGCAGTGGAGGACAAAAGCAGTTGTCTATTTAAAGTTCTTATGTACCAAGATTAATCAATCTACTTCATAGAAAAAGGGTTCTGGCCCAGAAAATGACTTAGGGGATTTTACTCTGTACTACATGTTGCATGAAGAAGAGACCAGCATTCTGTCAGACACAATATTACAATAGGATGAAAATTGTTCTAGAAAAGGCAAATGTTTTGTTGTTTATCTTTAAAAAATATATTTCACTTTAATATCTAATAATAAAAATAATAAAAACAAAATAATTTTAAAAAATTGAGGCCAGGAGTGGTGGCTCACTCCTATAGTTCCAGCACTTTGGGAATCTGAGGAGGGAGCATCACTTGGGGCCAAGAGTTTAAGACCAGATTGTGTAACATAGTGAGACACTAATCTCTACAAAAAAATAAAAATTGCTAGGTATGGTGATGCACACCTCTAGTCCCAGCAACTCAGGAGTCTGAGATAGGATAATAGCTTGAGCCAGAATTCAAGACTTCAGTGAGCTATGATTGTACCAAAGAAACAGCATGACCTCTTAAAAAACTTAAATTAAATTTCATGTATTACCACAAAATCTTAATAAGCAAGTTATGGTATCATATTGCACTAGTCTCTAACAATAATTTTCCTGTGCATGTTTATATATATAAAATTTGTTTTTTATAAATGTGGAGCCTGATTTTTTTCCAAAGTTAACTGGTTATATGTACTGAACATGTTGTTTCATTATCACTCAAAATAGTTTTAGATATAACATAGTTGAACTTTTTTCACTATTGAAAACTTAAAAAAACTTCTATAAATTAAAAATTCTACAACGTTTCATATACTGGTAGGCTATAGATATTTTATCATAAAAATACTTAACCCAAACCCTTTTTCTTTTCTTTTCTGATTTTTTAAAATCTGTTTCTTAATATTAAGAGAATAACACCAATGAGGTGCAGAATTGACAATGGTTCTTTTAATTCAAATTATTTCAAATCAGTGTTCTTATTTTTCTACTAATATTCACCAGTTGATTTTCTCTAAGTAATAAATATAATTGGCTGCCTACAAACACATTAATATATCTTGGATCAGGTTAGCTGTAATCAGTACATTTGTCAACCATCCAGTCATTGTATTAGCTCCAAGGCATTTTGCTTCTTGTTTTAACAAACCAGTTTGTATAGCATGTATTTAGGAAGACTGCAGAATGTAGATTTGGATCTAGGAAAATTGGCAAAGAAAAAAATGATATAAGACAGATGAATATTCATTTGCTTTGTGAAACAACTTTGTCAGTCAATTGGTTCATATTGGTTTCATATGTTAATTTTAAATATGTATTGGTATACACACGAATCAATGTGTGCAGAGAATTTGATTTAAAACTGAAAAAATTAAGTAAACAGAGTTTTAGCAATATTTGTGTAACACAAGGAATAATTTTAGTAATATTGAAAAAGTTTTATAATTTGGTCAATAGACCAGATATGGAATAGGAAGCAAAAAGATTGTTATTTAATTCTTATTATTATTCCTATAATTAAAATGTATAACTTTTTTTACTTTGTCTATTACATTTTTACAATTTTTACTTTAAATCATGATAAGTAATATTTAATAATTTTCTAGTTACAAGAATTTTCAAATGATCTAAATAAGTACATGTCTAGTCATAATACAGAAATTCTAAGTAAGTACATATTTAGTCATTTAATATCAATTATTGGACAATATGCATGTATAGAATGGTTTACAATATATTTCAACTAAATATCTACATTTAAATAGTTACCCTGGCAAATCTTCACACACACACAAACAAATGACACATTGTTCTTGCTACAGTCTACAGTTTAGAAGGGAAGAAAAATGAAAGGCACAAATAAGTATGATAACATCTACATCTTATAGGAATAAAAAGCATAACATAGGGATAAGGATAAGCAAACAATCAATTTAGTTTTGGTAGTATAAGAGTTGTTACAGTAAAAAAAAGAAACATATTTCTTGAACAATGAACAGACATATTTTGGATGAAAAGCAAAAAAAGGAAAATATCTTTTTTGAAATGAGAACAGTCTAATAGTTTGGTATAATATCCCACTGTGTATGTTCAAGTACTCTATTCTTATATGTGACAAAATTTTTATCAGTTGCAGTTCTTAGGTGAAAATAATAGAAATAGACTATGATTAACTTAAATAAAAATAAATTACCTAAGATGATCTCTCACAACATCAATGAGAAGTTGAAGAATCGATTTCACAAAGCAAGGCAGAAACGAGGACGTAAGAGCACTAGGAAAATAAGCTATCATGATACTACCTGGTATACCTGGATACTAGACTTCTTCTGTTATCATTCTTTGGTTATCATTGTTATCATAACAATTTCTTCCTTTTTTCTAACTTTGCTTAATTTATTTAATGTTTGGACTCCTGTTAGCAGTATCTGTTTGACAAATTGTAGAACACAATTATCTGTGAATAAAAGAGCCGCTTTGACTGTCCAGTGTGAAAGGAGTAATCAACAAAAAGAAAATATTCATTACTGGAAGAAAGAGAGTAAGGATGAGTTTCAAATAATAAAATGATAAAATACTGGGTAGAAAGGTTTTGCCAGGAACAGTGGTTCATGCCTGTAATCCCAGTACTCTGGGAGGCTGAGGTGAGAGGATCACTTGCGTCCAGGAGTTTGAGACCAGCCGAGTCAGCATAGTGAGACCTCGTCTCTACAAAACAATCAAAACATTAATCAGGCATAGTGGCATGTGCCTGTAGCCCCAGAGGCTCAGAAAGCTGAGGCAGAGGAATTGTCTGAACCCAGAAGGGTGAATTTACAGTGTGCCATAATTATGCCACTGCACTCCAACCTGACAGAGTGAGACCTAACCAAAAAAAAAAAGCTATCAAATAAAATTTATATGTTGTTTGTATGCAATAAGAAATAACTACCAACTTCATCAACATAACTAACACCTCATTAACAAGGTTACCTGCAAAATGAACATTTGTATACCTAATCCTGAATTGTACCCCACATCTTTTTTTTTTTTTTGAGTTGAAGTCCCCCTCTGTCACCCAGACTGGAGTGCATTGGTCGCCGGAGCCCTGCAGTCTCAACCGACTGGGCTCCGGCGATCCTTCCCCCTCAGCCTTCTGAGTAGCCCGAATTACAGGCACGTGCTACCACGCCCAGCCGACTTTTTTAATTAATTGTAGAGATGAGGTCTCGCCAAGTTGCCCAGGCTGGTCTCAAGCCCACGGGCTCAGGCAATCAACTCACCTCAGCCTCCCAAAGCGTGGAATTACAGGCTAAACCACCGAGCTCAGCTGTACCCCACATCTTTAAAGTAAAATAATCCATAGTTCTATCTTAAGCAAAATAATTAATTGTGTCAGAATTGCATATTAGAAATAAATTTAGTAACAATACCTGGATGATAATATTATAAGCGTGAAGGTCTGACGTGGAGTTCAGAGGACTCGTGAAATTCATGAGAACAGATAAGTGTCTTAGTCAGCATAATGGTGGTGGGGTTGTGGAGAATAAAAAATAAAGAATGGACATAATAGCTTTTGGGGTGTTTTTGAGTTGGAGTCTCACTCCATTGCTCCAGCTGGAGTGCAGTGGCATGCTCAGGGTCACCCTAGCATCTACCTGCTGGGCTTTGGCTATCCTTCCATCTCTGCCTTCCAAGTAGCCGAAATTACAGGCACATGCTACCGCACTGGGCTAATTTTTTATTTTATTGTAGAGACGAGGTCTCACCATGTTTCCCGACTGGTCTAGTACCCGCAGCCTCAGACAATCCACTTGCCTCAACCTCCTAGAGTGCTTCGAATACAGGCTGAATCACTGAGCCTGGCCCAATAGTTATTTTGAATGTAGACTTTGGAGAGCTTAGTAACTTACTGAATGTAAAATGTAATGGGAGAAAGTGAAGTAGAGATAACTTACAGGTCCCTCGGTTGTCTAATTGGGTAATTGGGTTATTGATGAAAGACAATTTTGTATTGGACCTGCCATATTTGAAATAAACTGAGCATTCAAGAATTTTGAAATACTTGTCTACAGTATGGAGACATAGTTTTGAGAGTCTTTAAGACAGGGCACACTACTACTCCCAAGACACAGAAAAGTAATCCAGTGAGAAATGTCACAAAAGAACAAGGTGAGTGTTTTGATGGAAATCAAGGAAAGAGACTTCCAAGAATTAACAAGAATATAGCTCATAATCACTAATATCCGTGGCACAACAGTTTATCTGAGTGGTAGGGAAAAAAATAAGTATTTCAAGGGTTAAAATTACTGATAAGAAACAAAAAGTGTTGCTTAACAATATTTTTCAGAACACAGAAAGATAAGTAGATTAGCAAACAGATGTCTTAAAGATAGTACTTGGGGAAGGAGGTGTCTTGACTCTGGTAACAGTGCCAGGAGTGCCCCTGAGAGGAAATCAACTATGTTTGTAATGAAGACTACCAGACTCTGAGTTATAACCTGGATTCTTGTCAAGAATTCAGCATACTGGCAGCAACACATAAAAAATGCCACTTGTCCTGTTGGCATCTTTTAGACACACTTGCCCATCTAAGAAAGCACTGTGCAGTTATCTGTGTGTTCTGCCACTATGTGCCAACCCAGACGGGCTGACAGACAGATAACACTGCCTGTCTTGCTTGCTTCAGTCTGTCAGGGCCTCTGAGACTCTCTGAGGTCTCCATGATTACTGGAATGTGAGTAGAGCCTTGTGCTCTGAGTTCCTGTTTTTATAATTATGTGAAGATGTGCTTGATCTGCAACTGAGCATGAAACAAGGCAGCCTCTGGTATCCAAAGGGTCAAATGCATTTGACTAAATGCTCAGGTTTTGGGTTAAAGTATGTGCTGTGGCTTTCTCTGCCCATGGCTTGTCTAGCTCTCTGTCCCAGTATTTTTTAGGCAGTCAGTTCCCTGGAATTTCTTCCCCTTCCTTCCATACCACTCTTAAAGAGAAAGAGCATTGCTTTTATCTGAAAACTTAGATACTTGTGGTTCCAGATGGCAGATGAAGGTTTATCCAGCTTAACAGGTGGGCCACAAACCACGTGGGCTTGGTTCACATTCCTGGATGACAGATCCCCTTTCTGATCTGATCCTTCCTTTTTAGACTCTTAGGATTTGTGGGTATTTAATCTCTCCCCAAAGGCTTCCATTCTTGATCTTGTGTGTAGTGGTAATTTTTCCTTCCTCCTGGTTGGGACGATATGAACAGATACAAGATCTGCACTCGAGTATATAGATGTTTCTCCTCTGTGGGTTCTGGTGCTCTGCTTAACTGGTTGCAAAAGATGGAGTCCCATATTCTGTTCCAAATGTTCTGCTTGCAGAGTTTGAATATTGTAGCTTAGGATCTGGTGCAGTTCATCCTCTTTGGCAATAATATTCTTGTTTTTCTTTATTTACTCAAGCTGGCTGGATGCCAGCTGCATTAATTTGTGGCTCAGTAGTTCCATCCATGAGACCACATTCCAGGGAAAGCCCACCTTTCTAAGAGGGTAGGTCTGATCTTGGGTCTAGGGAGGTGGAGAGATTGTGAAGGCCAAACCTGACTTGAACTTCTCTGTCCTGGTCTGTGAATGTCCGTGTTCTTCAGTAAGTGAGGGATAGTGGACTGAGGTGGGCAATGCTCTGTGAACAAGCATACTCAGAACCTCCCAGCTGCTATTGTATTCCTGGTGCCAGCAGCCACTTTATGGAAACATTTCTTGGGAAAAGCCAACAACCATTTAGTAGTCTTAACAGTTATTTAGATTAGGGTTGTCCAGTAGGACTTGCTGATGTGACAGAAATGTTCTGGTATCCCTGCTGTCCATTAGGGCAGCCATTAGCCACAGGTGGCTGTTGGACTTGCAATGTAGCTAGTGTATCTGAGTAACTGAGTTTTTAAATTTATCTAATTTTAATTTATTTATGCTTCAACAGCCACATGTGCTTTACACTGTGGAGGTGCTTTGGGACTTTCACCTTTATTTTGCACATCAGCTCATGTACTGTCTGCACTTTGGTTCTCTGTGAGAGCCAGGACTTTTTGGTCCCATTTGGCCTGAGGGAAGCTGGTTCAGAGTATCCAAGTGTTTTGCCCTTCAGGGCAAAGTCAGTGAATAACAGAGAGGAAACTTGAAACCAGCCTCTTGATTCCCAGTCAGTGCAATTTATTATCGCTCCCTGAGTGGAGGGCTGCTCATTGACCAGTACACAAAATAGAAAAGTGTCATCTGAAACAGACACAATTTCTAGGTTCCCTGTGAAAGTTTCTTGTCTTGTGGGAACCATCTTAAATCTTTTAGGATCCATACTTGTACCTTTCTGTACTAACATGTCTTTCAGTCTGAGGCACAGGCTTTTCTTGCTTCACCTTTCTGCTTTCTGAGGGTCCTGAAGCAGCAAATCTCAATTAGCCAAAAGAGGATTTTCCTATACCTTAGGGTGGAGGTGGAGCCCATCACCTCCCATAATATACATGATCAAGTCACCATGTTTATTAAGCAAAAAGCAACCTAACAGATGGACCTAGTTTATTTTTAGCACCAGTTCTTTTGAGTAGCATAATTATTTTTCTCCTCCCATCATTTATTACAAATGTTTCTTTATTCATGTCTTTGGGAACCTGTTATAATCAGACCTAGTGCTGGAGAAACCATGATCAAAACACAATCTCAGTCTTCAAAGAGTTCCTGTCACCATCCTTTGTCTTAGCTGTGAACTCACACTTCAGGCCGCCTGTGAGTCCAAGTTCCATTCCATCACTCCATGAAGGGGACCAAAGGTAAGTGTTTCCCTCCATCAAATTTGGTTCTTCTGGGTCTAGCTGGACTGGGCGACATTGGATGGCAGCGTCTGACCAATGATTGCTAGAGGAAAAACAGGAAAATGGAATTGTCCTTCCCTTCTTTTCTGGTAGATGTTAGACCAGCATAAAATCTCAGCCATGAGAAGCTGCCTGTACCCAGATATGACTGAGGTGCTGGGCTTGTGGCCTCTGGCTTCTCCACAGGCACCAGGAAGGTTCTGGAGCAAGAGATAAGACATGTCCTACTCTTTTGGTCAGTAGAAGGAGGCCCCATGGGTGTTTGGTCTATTCACCCCAAGAGATATAGGGTTAAACAAGACTTTTCTTTTTTAAAAAAAGGCTTATAATTTCTTTCCCATTATGAAAGAAGCACAGGTTTATTTAGAATTTTGAAAAAATATACAGAAAACCACGAAGAAAAATAAAAATTTACTCTAAAGTCACCATTCAAAGACCATTGTTGATAATTTTTCATGATGCTTTCTCATCTTTGATGCTTCCTCTTGTATATCGTTCCTTAGATTTAAATATATATATATATATGCCAAAGACATCAAACTATGTGTTTATAGCATGTGAAAATTAATAAACATGTTGCAATATGATGATCCTTAAAATCATAGTACAAAATGAAAGAAGTAGTCCCCAAAGCCCACATGTTATATAATTGTACTTTCATGAAATGCCCAGAATTGGCAAATATGTAGAGTTAAGGAGTGGATTGATGGTTACCAAGGTCTGGGAAGCATTGGGGAAGATGTGAAGTGACTGTTAATGGATACAGAATTTCTTCTTGAAATGATGAAGATGACTGTGTTATTTGCACAAGTCTGTGAAAGTGCTGAATCACTGAATTGTCTATATTAAATGGGAGAATTGTACAGTCTGAAAAGTTTATCTCAATAGAGCTGTTATTAAAAATAAAAAAGAAGCCGGGCTCAGTGGCTCAGCCTGTAATCTCACACCTTGGGAGGTTGAGGTGAGTGGATTGTCTGAGCCCGCGGGTTCGAGACCCGCCTGGGCAAGCGAGACCTCATCACTACAATAAATCAAAAATTAGCTGGGCATGGTAGTGCATGCCTGTAGTTCCAGCTACTTGGAAGGCTGAGGTGGAAGGATCGGCAGAGCCCTGCAGGTCGAGGCTGCAGTGGCCGGGAGCAGCCACTGCACTCCAGCCTAGGTGACAGAGTGAGACTCCAACTCAAAAAATAAAAAATAAAAAAAAGAAAAAAAGAAAAAAGAAAAGTAAGTAGGTGATAACCTGAAAAGGAGGGAGAGAAAAGAGAAGCATTATTTAAAGCAAAGTTACAAACCAGTATTATTATTATAATATAGAAAATTTATTAACTATTTTAGTTTTAGTTTATAGTCCAATATAATTTACCCATTTTGTTAAATAGGCTAATTTTTAATGCTATTTGAATTATGCACTACTGAAGAATTCACACATTTATTACTTATTAATTCTATGTTAATGGTAATGATACTAAAAATGTTAAACATTTATGTCTAACCACACTTTAATATATAATAATGAGTTACAATGCTATATTTATGGGACAGTCCTGAATTTCATGCAAATATGTGTAAATGAGCACAATACAAAGTAAATTGATTCTTTTGAAAGGTGATAATTTGAAATAGATGAAAATTTAAAACTTCTTATTAGTAGGTTCCAAGAGTATAGTATTTATTTTACAATCATCTATTAATATTTATATTAATGTATTAATGTATTTTGTTGAAAAATATATTTACATAAAAAGAAAAACTGAAAAAAATGCTTAGAGAAGCTATTATATAACCTCTGTAAATAACATTAATATACAAATGTGTAATTGTTATTTCATTCTTTTAGAGTTGATTCTGGAAACCTAATCACGAAACAAGCCAAAAAATAATATTAATAATGGAAACTGTACCATAAAAAGTTTAGTTGCAATGTTCTAAAGAATAATTGAAATATGTGTACAATGAAAATAAGCCAGAAGTCTTAAAATAACCCAGAGGTCCTCCGCAAAGTGTGGCAAACAGATTATGAGGTACTTTTGTGCCAAGATACTGACAGCCTCATCAGCTGAGACACTGATCCAGAAAACTGACTGCTTTTAGTTTCCAGAAGCCTTGTTTAACCTAATGATGTCCCAAACATCATTCTTTATGTGCACTATGACAAGTTTGTGAATTTTTTTTTTTTTTTTTTTGAGTTGGAGTCTCACTCCGTTGCCCAGACTGCTCCCGGCCACCGCAGCCTCCACCTGCTGGGCTCGGGCGATCCTTCCGCCTCAGCCTTCCAAGTAGCTGGAATTACAGGCGCGCGCTACCACGCCCGGCTGATTTTTGATTTATTGTAGAGATGAGGTCTCGCCTGCCCAGGTGGGTCTCAAACCCGCGGGCTCAGGCAATCCACTCACTTCAGCCTCCCAAGGCGCGGGATTACAGACTGAGCCACCGAGCCTGGCTTATTGTTTAAATCAATAATTGTTTGTTAAATACTACCACATCAATGTACCTCCCCCAATCTTGGAAAAGTTGAAAAAAAGAGAAATATCAGCTATTTTAGTACACATCTTTATGATTAAAGCATATATGATCATGATAGCAAAAGTATAGAAAAAATGAAAGAGGCACAAAGAAAATTCTTAATTGTTCTTCATTTTAGACATGCTTATTGTAAGCATTCTGAGGCATTTTAAGGTGTGTATTTGTACACATGTGGGTTTCTGTTTAATAAACCTATATAGAGTTCTGGTAAGATGGCTAAGGCATAGGTGGAATTGTGAGATTCTCCAAACGTGCATTCCCAAAAAGACTCTTGCTTTCTTTCTCCTGCCCCCCTGACCACCGCCAGCTGCACTGGTCCAAGGCCCGGGCACCCTTGGTCCCACACAGGGCCGGATATTGCAGCCCCGGCTGCTGCCACGCACGCAGGAGTCTTGGGTCTCGGGTCCCTCCCTGGCTACATCATCTTGCCCAGACCAAGCCGCTGGTCACCCTGGGAGGCTCTGGGCACCCGCCCCTCAGAGAAACTGATTCCATTTCTGGCTGAAATACCCTGTGAGCAATCCAGGGCCACTTTCGCCACTCACCGCCAGCCCTTTGGAGCTATGGAGCTCTGGAGCTCTGGAGCTCTGCACCTACCCTGGCTGAGGCACTCAGTGCGACCCCATACTTATGTAAAGAAGCAGCATATTTTGAGAAGGTGCTGATCGGAGGCTCTCAGCTCCAGAGGAGGGAACTCCCGACCCCCTCCTGGATGGTAGTGCCCTGGATCCAGCACCCAGCTGGCTGGTAGTGCCCTGGCTGGTAGTGCCCTGGATCCAGCACCCAGCTGTACAGGTGATTCCCGGTGCCTCCCATGCCACCACAGTCCATCATAGTGGATTGCCCAGGGACCCAGATGAGCGGAGAGAAAGGATCCGTGAAAGTGAAACTACCACCTTAGCCATTCTCCAGGCAGAAATTTGCATTGCCCCACCCACCTACCAGCAGCCACCACCTCAGTTCCCAAGGGACAAACCTCCATTCTGCTACACAGAAAGATTGTAAGACAGTGGGAAATATGTTCCAGTGGGTTCATCCACCAGTGGGTGGATGCTGGAATCAGCATATAGATTCTGAATCACAGCTTCCCCCTCAATTAAACCTCAAAACTGCAAAAAGTACAGCCCGCAGCCCACACTCCAACCTCAAAAGTGAACAAAGCCAGAGGACCCTCATAAGGAAGAACAAAAGATTGCACAAGCGAAGCAAAAGCAACCCCACCTTCCCTGAAAAACAGAATTAAAGAAGAGGAAGGAAAGGGGGAGAGAGAGAAATCTACACAAATGAAGAAAAACCAAAAGAAGA